>JBBPTN010000129.1:0-47317 GCA_038094075.1 Xerocomus spinulosus | reverse complement strand
CAAGGTATGGGAAAGTGGAACATAAAAGGGAATGAAACTATTGTATGATACAAAGAAATAATATGATTGGATGATGGTACATCTGATGGAAGATGAAAGAATACCATAGAAATGAGAGTCCATGTTGGAACAGACTTTGACTAAGAGGAAAGTCATAAGCATCCATGTTGGAACGGATTGGAACATAAGCAAGATTGTCAGCATTAGAATGGTGGATACGTCCAATAAAGGAAAAAGAATAATGCAGTAAGAGAACAAGCAAGGAATCATAATACCTTTCTTGTGTCCTCTGAGTCTAAGCTCTCATCTCTGTCCTCTGAGTTTATCTCAGAATCTAAGTCTCTGTCACCTTTACTTCAGTCTTGATCTCCTAGCTCTGCAGGTTCTGTTGACCTCTTCATAAGAGTCCAACTGCAGAGAGGTTGCTTGAATGACACAAGTGTGCATTCAGCATAACAGTCATCCTCTATATATGAAACAATATCTGACATGAAGTTAGTATTGATCATAGATACCACAGCCTTAGAATAATACTGTGCTTCAAAGACTAGGATGATGGAGCAGTTGGTGTTGGCAATCTAAGTTGAACTGTACTAATGGCTGCTAACTCTACAGGTATTAGATCATATCACTGTGCAACATGCTTGGTGATAATTTGCTCACTGTTTTTGTTTGTACTTTTCATGCTTGGATTACAAAAATAGTTCTTCACCATCTGCATAAGACCTTCTGATCAGTCTTCATCATCCATCTAAGGCTTTCCACCTCCCATGCATTAAGCCTGTATCAGTATTCAGTGAGTACATCATTCAGATACACATGGTCAAAACTAACTGATTCATTGTCCCATACACATTGCACAATCTCACCAATAAACTTTAGGTTTAAACCACAATCAATTTCTTCTTTCCATGTAGGTCACCAAACATTTTTGCCATTAATCATAATAAAAGGTTCATTGTTTGTATGAGGTTGTAGTGCAGCTAATCACTCTAAGCAATCAGAGGATTTAAGTGTCAAGTCAACTCCACAAAGCTCAAAAAACATCCGATGAATAATTCCCTGAGGAGATGCTAGGGAACAATCAATAGTAGGGTATGGGTGAGTATGTTCCCTTCAGTTTTGGATGCAGATTGGAAACATTTTTTGAAGCAACAGGTTTTGCCAACTTGGTTGCCTCTGATTGAATTGAGAGGGATCCTAGCTCAGTGTGTAACTGTTGAGTGAGTTGCTCATTCATTTGAATATGATCAGTGAGGACTTCTTGTGACCACAGAATCATCCAATTACTTAACAAATGGATAATGTGCATGCATCAATTTTTTAAAGATGGTCCAAGATGAGACAAAGGGAATCATTTTGAGGCTAAGAAGGCAGGGACATGATAAAGACATCATGGTGATATGCCATCATATTGAAATAGCTCCCCAAGGCAATATGACAGGATGAAAGGTAAGGAGTATTCATCACTAATGAATGGCCTTCAAAATTATGCCCTGATAGACCAAGTGAATGGCCTCTTGAAGTGTTGGAAAAGGATGGAGTAGGTGATGGTGCTGTTCCATTGAATTGCTTTGGTGAGTTTTGTCCACTGTAAATTAGAGACTCATAAGTAAGTCAGAGTAACCACTAGCAGATTGAAGAAATTCACTGGGTGTCTCACTGAAAAATAAATGAGAATTAGAATTACTCAAGGTATCTCAGTCCATGGCAATATTGGATCTGATCATACTGTATGTTCCATGATGAATGTGCAAGTGTAAGAAACTGATTTATCTGCATAGCACCTAAACTGCCAAGTAGCATGTTTAGATCACTAAAATCCCCACTTTTGCTGCTTTCATGGCCAGCAGCACCTTCAGGGTGGGGTGGGAAGTGACCATGAATGTTGTACATGGTGAGTGGGATGGAGGAAAAAATGAGGACATGCTACAGAACAATTTTTTGAGCCATAGGGCAGGGGGCATGGTTTTCAGTAGGATTTGTATGTATCTATTCAGACAGAATCCATATGTATACATTCCAATATTTGCAATGGCTGGATAGCATTACAAAGGGGACACAATCTAGACTACAGTTAGCAAAAAAATGAGTAACTAAACTTTATCTGTAGTCTGGACATCAAAGTCTTTTTTTTTCTAAAGACCCATTGAAATAATTATTCCAAGCTGTGTTAGATCTACAAAAGTGTTGTTTTACAAACACAATCTGGAAAAGAATAGCTTAGATAACTAAAGTCTGATTTTGGTATCGATAGGGTGGCTAACTCTACACTACCTAGATCTCATTAAAAACTGCTTTCTGCAGTGACTAGGGAAAATTACATAAGCACCTAAAAGTGGAATAATATCCAACAGAGGTGTCATTCCTTTCACAGTAGGAATAACATGGACTCTGGAAGCCAACACTGCAAGACATGTGGTCAGGGTCAGTGCCAGCAGATCTTCTCAATTCTGGCACATGCCAGCTCATGTAACTTGCACATTCTTATGGTACCCAGAATGAAGACATGTCCTTATAGGTTTCATTGGTATGGTACACTACTTATTTGATTTGAGTGAGTTTTATGTACCTTCAAAACTTCCCATTGCTTTCTCATAGTGCTCACAGCTTAAGTGCTCATTGGTCACAGGTCAAAAGAAACATAGAACATATGAAACCAGATCAAGCATGCCAATTCATGTGCGAGCGCCTACCGTGGTCGTATATTTGCCAACTCTCGGTAATACTGCATCAGTGTGACAACCTCGGTCGGAAGGAGGAAATTGTTCACAAGCAGAACCTGCAAAAATGGACACAACAGCATTAGAACCTCGGCTTGAATGGCATGTCTATCTTACCAATAGCCACGCTCTCAGTGCTGAAAGTCCGGCACCCTGTTTGATCGGTTTCCAGTTTTCCCTGATAAACATTTTGGTTCCGTCAAAATAATTCGCAACGAACACATTGCTGGAGCAGTTGTTCGATCTTCCGCTCTTTTAGTAATTGAGCGGATTGTGCTTACCGATTTAGGAAAATCCATCTATACCAGAGTGCTTGCATCACCTTGTCCTCGTCAAGAACGTCGTCCAGCTCGAATAGCTCCTCCTCTCTGTCGAGTATCACCCACTTCAGCACCCCAAAAGGTTTCAGAGACAAGGTGTTCAGGATGTCAAATAGACGTGGGCCACCGGGACGACAGGAGTAGTAAACGTTACCTCTTTCGTCCGTCTCTGGCAAGTATGGAGGAACAGCTGATGGTCCAAGACCATCTTGTACATCAATCGCTGGCAGAGACCGAGAGAGAGAGCGTCCTGAAATCGAGCTACTTCTTGATTGAGAACCAGCAACCGCATGATTCGAGTATCCGGAAGCGTCGTATTTTGGTTTGACGTCCTCCATATCCACACTTGTCGGCATGGTAGAGGCAGAACTGAAACCAGACTCGCTCGCCGTACCGGACGGCGCGCTAGAAGTGCGAACAAGACATTTGAGGCCCGAGTCTGCGCTGCTGTCCCTTTCAACGTGACTAAAACCAGACGATAGTTCCGAGATAGAGCGTTCTCTGATAGAATCTGGACGCATTATGACCGGGCTACTGCGAGACTGAACGGTAAGTAACGCATCGACACAGCTTATTTTTAGTGCATACAAATTTGGCTCAGAATCCGGGATGGTCAACGAGAGTTCGGTATACTGCTGACCACACATAAGATCGAGACCGCGAACGGGTAAACAAGACGCACACCGTCCCAAAGCACTTTGACACTCGAATGGTCCCACTCCAGATGTTTGTTCAACATTTTCGGGTTGTCGAATTTCTTGTGTAAGTCGCACAATGGACACAGCCAGTCTTTCATCAAGCTCCTTGCGGTTACGATGCCAACTCCCTCTGGTTCACTCGAAGCGCCATCTGCCATAGGGCAGTTATATACAACCGAAATAGGTGTGTGCGGAAGAGGACGACGTTTGGTGTCGATACCAAGAATTCGACAATGAAGTTGGAAACCACGCCGGACATTACGGCGTAGGAAGGGGAGCCGTTTTATCTTGTCCAGTCTGATGATACTCGATGTAATCCGTTCTAGTCCATCCAATAGAGCTTGGGATGGCTCTGTGTGCTCGAGGGCCTCATCGGCTTGATTTGGATATTCGTCGGCGAGCCCTAGGTCAGCTTCGCTATCCGGGAACGGGATTTCGCCATCAGATTGGTTCTCGATATCTGATTCGTGCGAAAATGCCAGTGGGGGACGGGCTGATTTTGTGCCAGATTGGATGTCGCGAACGGCCTTGTGTGCCCTCTGCGTGGGCAAGGGTGGCCTATCGAGAACTAAACAACCCAGGAAGCTGACATAGAATCCATGACCGGACGGCTTACCGGTGTTCGTCTTCGTCGTAGTCTTCGCTCTCGCTCTCATGGTTGTGAGTCCTGTGCTTACGAGATCCGATACTTCCATTTCGAAGGAACCATCGACGCCGCCTATCCTGTGGAGGAACGAGGCCAGAGTTCTGAGATGGTCCACGTTGGGAAGCAGAGCCAATCGACATCCGCGCATAGCGCCTCCTGCCTTCCTTGTTCTCCTTTTGAGTAAACTTTGACCCCCAGTGCTTCAGTTTGACTCTGCGAAAGTCGTTTCCACCAGTGGTTTTAACAAGTCTGTTACGGCGAATTTCCACTTGAGAGGCCTCAGCAATTCATCTCCCCCTGGGCTAGGACCATCGTTACTTACCTTTGAGAGCGGGTCTACGTGATTTCTGGGCTAGAGCTAGTTCCACGAGGATCATCTAAGGGTGCAGAAAATACGGAACACACCTTTGTTATTACTTCGTTGCTTCTGACTGACATTCAAAACGGATTGAGCTGCTGCGGGTTGAACTACCGAATCCCGCCGAGCACGATTTGGAGATGGTTCTGCGCGTACCGTGGCATTATCGCTGTCTGAATCATTCTGGATATCAAACGTGACCTTTCTGGCACTTTTGGAGACCATGATCGGGCGAGAACCACGCGTCGCACCTAGACGCGTTCCTCAGCCTATACGATGCATACCACACATTTGCAGTGCATACCATGATGAGATCGTGTTTGAAAGACATCCGAGTCCGAGTCTGAAGAAGCCACATACGACGACTCGCTGTTACGTTGACTACCGGCAGTAGCAGAGCTGTGATCAGACAGATTGGGTTCAGGTGGAAAAAGTTTTCGCGCTGCTCTCTTGGCAAGAAATGGCCTAGAATCCGTCGACTTCATCGCAATCCTGTTCGAGCTCGGCGGCTCAGGACGCCTGGGTGGCATAACAGAATAGTCAAGCGATCAGCGATGGAAGAGAACAAGGATCGAGGCAGAGCCACAAAAAGGCGCTCGATAAACATGAGTCTTCATTCTATGGCTACTACAAGGACTTAGACCGGGAGATCCCAGGAGTCGGGTCGGATATCGGAACACTGTTCCCAAGGATAGCTCTGTGATTGGCTGAACGACATACACGGATCGGTCACCGGAACTAGACCGTTGCGTGGGAATCCCTGACTATGACGAACGTCCTTGTGTCCACCCAACTTGATGCGGTTCACAAAGCCAACATGGGTTATGCACAAAGGTTTATGAGACTGTTCTTATTAGGGCTAGTTACTCATCCTACTACGTTCAGACAGTGCCAAGGACACCAAACGCCTCTCCATATTCTCTATTCATGTCCATCCTGACGGCTCACGAATAGCAACGGGCGGACTTGACGCAAAAGTGCGCATATGGAGTACCAAACCCATCCTCAATCCTTCTTCCGAGCTTTCGAATCGTCCACCGAAATCTTTGTGCACCCTCAGCATGCATACAGGTCCCGTACTCACTGTCAGATGGGCGCATTCCGGAAGATGGTTAGCAAGCGGTAGCGACGACGAAATTATCATGATTTGGGATCTTGATCCGTGTGTTCACTTTTCCATCACGTACCACTTCCTGTTCACACGTGCTAATGGTATAGATCGGGCCGGGGCAAGGTCTTTGGCTCTAATGAGATCAACGTCGAAAGCTGGAAACCAATGAAACGATTACCCGGTCATGAGAGTGGTAATTAATTACCCTACTTTGTGCTTTGCCTGCATATACATCCTCTCGTAGATGTTGTGGACGTGGCCTGGGCGCCAGAAGACCGATACCTAGCCTCTGTCGGGTTGGACTCGAAAGTCATCATTTGGTGTGGCTATACGCTTGGTAAGTGGTTCTTCCGTGCATCCTTACTTGCCTCTGAACGAATCTAGAACGGGTACGAAAGCTAGACCAACACAATGGCTTCGTGAAAGGTGTCTGTTTTGATCCTGTGGGTGAATTTATGGCTACTCAATCAGACGACAAAACCGTCAAAATCTGGCGGACCACGGACTGGGAACTGGCAGCGGAGGTAACCAAGCCATTCGAAGATTCGCCAGGCAGTACGTTCTTCCGTCGACTTAGGTACGTTATCGCTCCATTTCCCTCTAAGTTGACGTCAATACTTCTCCAGCTGGTCTCCGGATGGGGCCCATATAACAGCCTCCAATGCAACCAACAACAGAGGATTTGTCTTCATCGCTGCCGTCATAACGCGCGGCTTTTGGACATCTGATATCAGTCTAGTCGGACACGAAAACACCGTCGAAGTAGCAGTAAGCATTATAGACGTATACTTTTTCATTGACCAGTCACCCGACGCTAGAGTTATAATCCACACATCTTTTTACGCAACCCAGAGGCACCCCTGGCAGCTTCAAACATATGTTCTGTCGTTGCTCTCGGAGCAGATGACAGATCCGTATCGATTTGGCAAACGAAAACCGCTCGCCCTCTTATCGTCGCTAGGGAAGTTTTTGAGAGGCAAATTATGGACCTCAGCTGGTAAGTCTTATTAGGTTTCCTTGCCACCTTCTAACACGCTCTAGGTCACGAGATGGGCTCACTCTGTACGCTGCTTCCTCCGACGGCACGGTTGCGGTTTTCGATTTCGACGCAGAAGAACTAGAGGGCATAGCCCCTTACAGCGCCCAAAAGCAATACCTACAAAAATTTGGTTTCGTCCCACCCCCTGTTCCTGATGGCTACTCCCACGGAACCAGCTACGGAGACGAGATTGCTCAGAGTGCTTCCAGGATCACTCCTCCTCCATCGCCAACCCCACGTGTAACGTCACAAAACACTCAGTCAGGGTTTGATGCAGCAGTCGTCAATGGTGGTGAATACATTAACAGGCTGGTCGCCAAGAAAAGCACAAAGAAACGTGTTCAGCCTCTCCTCATGTCATCGATACCTTCCGCAGTGACTGCTCCGCCTTCGCGAGACCTGCAACTTCCTGAATCACGACCGTCAGCACCTAAACCAAGACCACCATCTCCTTCTATATCACCTCCGCCAAGTACGCGTGGGTTTGACGCAGACATTGAAATGGGTGGTCCACTCGATTTAGAAGTACCCATCGATTCCCTGGAACAGACTCCCGAAACTGGTAGAAAACGGAAAGCCTCTGTGTTGGACGACGAACCGGTTGTCAAACCTCGCACGTTGGGTGGGGGTGTGCCAAGAGAGATCGTTCCGGTTCGCGAAATTGTCAGAGCTGGTGAGAGGTGGGAGGGGCCACGCCTGTTGCACGCCGCTGACGTTTTACCGTCACCACCGGTATTAACGTTTTTGAGTGCCAAGGTGGAAGGGTGTGAAGATGTGCTAGAGGTTCGGAATTCAGAGGGAGACGGTCGGACAGAGGTGTTGCTCACGAGCGGCAAGCAAACCCAGTGGTTGGATTTCCTGCCGTCACCGGTGGTTGGCCTGACGGCGTCAACGTCTTTCTGCGCGGTCGCAATGCAAGATGGATCAGTCAATATTTATTCACATACAGGAAGGAGGTTCGTATATGCGTATGTGCACGCGTATAGGTCAAGCTGACTATGAACGCGTCACCAGGATCATGCCTACAATAAGCCTGGGTTCACCGTGCGCAATGATACACAGCTGCAAAACGGCACTCTTATTGCTGAGTGCGTCGGGGAAGCTGACATGTATGTGAGTAGCATCAGCCCGTCAATCACCACTCGCAATGACGCTCTCGTAGAAATGTCAAGTCACAGACCACATATTTTCCTCCCACTAACGTCGACTCGCTACTAAGCGCCCCAAATTGCACTATCCTCTCGGCCACAATTCGGCAAAATGGCGCGCCTATCATTCAATGTTCGACTGGCATCACATATTCGTTTGACCCACAACTTTGTTCGTGGATTAAACTTAGCGAGCGCTGGTGGGCCGAGGGCTCAGATGTCTGGCAGGGCCGGCAACGAGCGAACAAGGAGATCGTCGCGTCTATCGAAGCTGCCATTAGTGGTATTGCAGGACCGACTCAATACAAAGAACGGCCCGAATGGTGGAACACAGCGCTAACGCTGGGACATCTCGAGTCCAAGATGCACGCTGCAAAGGCGCTGGAAAGTCCGTCTGAGTACAAGCAAGCATTGATCGTGTATGCCAAGAAGATTGCAGACGATGGTTTTAGGGCAAAGGGGGAGGAGCTCATCAAGGATCTGTTTGGACCGGTGTTTTGGTGCGTGTTATTTGGTGGCTATGGGTCCGGATGCGTGACTGATAGAGACGTAGGCGGCCTGGGAGGGATGATTGTTGGTGTCCGACTGTAGTGGGGATGCTCAAGCGCGATCTGCTTCGCGAGGTGCTCTCCGTGTTTGGTCAGTTCCCGTTCTTTGTCGAATGACATTGTACTTATTTCATGGTTCAGCGAAAAGCAAGACGCTGACAAAACTAGCGTTGCACTGGCAGGACATGCTGAAGAAGGCGACGAATGATGAGATCAGCTAACTTTTACATGTTCAATGGAACGTAGATGCCAAGGGTACATGTACGAGACATACATAATGATTGGGAGCGATACAACCAGGAGCATTGAAGTATGTGTTATCTGGTCCGCTGCCTCTGGATTGAGGACGGTTACTTTCGATCTGAATACATACTCTGAATGACGGCAAGTCATTGGGAGAGACACTTGTCAGAGAACTGACAGGTGTGCTGTATCTCCTCCACTATAGTTTTAAGTTTCTCTATCCCCTGTTCTTCGAGGATATCATAGTCCCAGCACTCTTGTGGCGCCGCGCCAGTCACGGACTGTGGATGGGTAGCGAGGAGGGGAGGCCTAACATGCTGAGAGCCATCAATGCTATAGAAGCGGATCTGCGTCCCGAATGCGCTGACAGCATGAAGAATGGGCATAGAGCAGTAGGCTATATGATCAAAGGCTAGTAAGCACCGTACCCAAGTAAATCGATGAGGGTGACCAACGCCTCAGATCTTCCATGCGCCGTCGAATGTCTAGGTCGGCGTCCTGGCGTTTGGAGCCGTACCGAAGGTCTTTTGGCGATCTGAGAGCTAATATGAAGATCGTTTCACACTCGAACGAGACTTCGAGTGAGAAAGTGTCGGATCCCTCGCGTCCCGGTATGAATTGGGGAACGACCGTATATTCTGAGTCGGGTGGAAAGAGTGTATTCAAGAGCTTGTTATATGGGCCATGAAAGTCTGCCCTCCTGGGATTGACTGGAACACTTTGGAATGGGCGGACGACGTGATCTGTCCAAGGCATGAGTGAAGTAGTGGAGCAAGAAGTAAATAAAAAGGGGCCTGTCCAGATCGAGCATGTATGTACGCCACTCGCTCAGAGCGCTGCCCATCCGCAAAGTCGCCGACACCCGCCTGAGAGCGGAAACATCCACCGTTTTGTTACAATTTCGTAGACTCTCTTATAAAGCCCACAAGATGTCCAAGAAGGCGCTCATTTTGATTGCAGATGGGACGGAAGAAATGGAGTTGTGAGCATCGTACTAGTTCATGGACCAAGATCGTTGCTCACCGTAGACAGTACCGTCACCTACGATACACTTGTTCGTGCGGGTATCGAGTGCACGTCTGCCAACGTTCAGAGCGGTGGGTCTCCATACGGATCTGTTGGGACAAGCCCAGCATTGGTTGTATGCTCGCGGGGAGTCAAGATCTTGCCTGATACTACCCTCCAACCCCTGAATGCAGGTCCAGTATGTGCAGAGATGGTTATCCATGGAGAGTCTTGATCAAGATCTGCAGGATAAATACGATGCCCTGATCATCCCCGGTGGGCTCAAAGGCGCAGAGACTCTTTCCCAATCTACCGAAGTGCAAACCCTGGTGAGGGAATATTATGAGGGCAGAAAAATCGTAGCTATGATATGTGCAGGTGCGTCAAAGGCATGTAGGGAACTGGGCAGGTCACGACGTTGTGAGTTTAGGTACACTGGCTGCAAAGACGGCTGGTCTTCCCTCGCAACCACTGACGTCGCATCCAGTCGTCAAGGGCGACTTGGCTACAGGTGAGCGGGTTTAATATCAAAAAGAACAGGCAAAGGATTCGACCCTCGTCAGTGTATGCTTACAAGGAGGATTCTGTGGTCGTCTCTGACGAGGTGCCGGGTAAGGGGACGCTTGTTACTAGGTGCGTTGATGATACTATTGTAGTATTGTCGCATGACTTTGACCTTGGCTCTGTCCAGTCGTGGCCCAGGTGAGTTTTATGCCAAACAGGGGTGCACCGTCCAATATGTGAGACAGGCACCGTTTTTCCCTTTGCATTCAAGCTGGTGGAGTTGCTTTGCGGAAAGACAAAGTGCGACGAAGTGCGAGAGCCAATGATGTTTCCTCCTGGTGATTCCCCGACTCCCACTATCGCGGGGGAGGGTGTGTCTCGATAGGAAAAATTCAAACGTCTGTAAAACTACATTCTAAACCTCTCACGCTATGCGGCATCTAACCCGGCAATTGTTGTGGGTACAAACAGGAGTCGAGGACATCGGCGCCGCTACGAACTGAGTACATGGAAGTATTCATTGACGAAAAGTGCAGTGATTCGGTGGCTATGATTTGGCATAGCCACCTGCCGCAACTGAGATCTAAATTTGAGGGTCAGATGTGCACACGTGATGCACTGTACGAACTCCGCCCAAAATCCCTGCCGAGTATCGGCGAGGGATCTGAGATGAGATGCGGGGACTTGTTTGGTTGCCAGACATTCAAAACTGCATGAGTTGTGCTCATCCTGCTTGCTGCACACCGTCACAAGTGTCTACGGTGAGTCAAGTAATACTCGTAGCCAATGTTCATTGATCCTATTCCCCATCCGTGACACTAGAAGATGTACCTGAAGAGCCCGATCACTAGGCAATCAGAAACGCGTG
Source organism: Xerocomus spinulosus (assembly GCA_038094075.1). Classification (NCBI taxonomy): domain Eukaryota; kingdom Fungi; phylum Basidiomycota; class Agaricomycetes; order Boletales; family Boletaceae; genus Xerocomus; species Xerocomus spinulosus. The sequence goes on along the minus strand of JBBPTN010000129.1, from coordinate 36,106 downwards.
ATTCAGCTCTAGTCCCTCTTTCACCGCCCATATGGAGCAGTCACACATTCTGTGGACTTGACAGCTTGGCGCGAATGTCACACAACAGCTGGAACGGGTGATACTTGCTCATCATTTCTCCGTTTGACCCCACATCATTCGTATGGCTGCATGCTTATTGGAACCGACCGCAGTTTATGATTTCGGCTCTTGATATCTCATGGTCCCATGACTCCCTTTCCGGCAGAAGTTGGCGAACCGCCACATATTAACCATATGGTTTCGCGATCCGTCGGTGGTATATAAAAGTGGGGTCCTTCCGATATTATTGTTTGGGTTCTCTTCCCACTGCTCCCTCCTGGACACTGTCGCCATGCCTGGCGTGAGTTCCGTTCTTGTGGTTGGTACTAAGGTGTTGACTTTTGATATAGTACAACGCGCGTATCGCAGCAAACCCTGTACGTATCGCGTTGAAATCGAATATCTGTCCTAACGATTGTCAATCAGTACATCGTAGGTTCCTTCGCATGCATCGGTGGCGGTCTCTTTGGTCTGGACATTGCGTCCATGTCCGGAGTGTTGAGCGTAAGTGTTATCCCTTGTAGTTTTCGCCCCGGTCATCTAACAAGCCCGTAGAATGATGCCTACCTTCGTGTGTTCCACAATGTGAGTCGTCAGTGGCCTGTCTATACAGATGATGACAGGAAATTAGCCTGGTTCCAACGCACAAGGCGCCATCGTCGCATCCATGCCCGCGGGGTCCTTGGTCGGTGCCCTCGCGGTCACTGCCCTTGCCGACCGGATTGGTCGAAAGAACACTATCATCCTCTCAAGTATCATCTGGATTATCGGGGGGATTTTACAATGTGCATCAATCGTGCGTAACTTCCCACAGAGAACTGTAGATTCTCACACTTTTGTCCTACTTTTACCTTAGAATCGCGGTATGCTGGTAGTAGGTCGTATTATCGCCGGGATTTCTGTCGGTCTCGCCTCCAGTGTAGTTCCCATCTATCAATCCGAGATCACTGCTCCTTCGATTCGTGGTCGGCTTGTGTCGATGCAACAATGGTCGATCACCTGGGGTATCATGCTGCAGTACTTCGTCCAGTTTGGTTGCTCGTACATCAATGGTACTGCATCCTTCCGCATTCCGTGGGGTCTCCAAGTCATACCAGCGATATTGCTTGGCATTGGAATGTTGTGGTTCCCAGAATCTCCTCGTTGGCTCATTGACCACGATCGGTGGGTTTTTATCACCCTCTCGGGCCCCGTGTTTATGATTTTGTGCAGGGAGGAAGAGGCTCTTCAAATCCTCGCAGATCTCCACGGAAACGGAAATCGCAATGACGAATTGGTCATCTTGGAATACGAAGAAATCAAGGAACAGGTCGTCTTTGAACGCAATGAAGGCGCCAAATCGTTTGCAGACTTGTTCAAGCCGGGTATCCTTCGCCGCGTTGGTCTTGGCTGTTCACTCCAAATGTGGTCTCAATTATCTGGGATGAACGTCATGATGTACTACATTGTTTATGTGTTTGAAGGAGCCGGTTTGACTGGTCGACGTGGTAACCTCATTGCTGACTCTGTCCAGTATGTCCTCAATGTCGCGTTCACTGTGCCCGCCATACTCTACATCGACCGCTGGGGTCGTCGTCCTCTTCTCATCATCGGTTCCACACTTATGGGCTTCTTCCTTTGCCTTGTTGGTGGTCTCCAAGGTCGATATGGAGCGTGGGGCGAGGTGAACAATTCGCCGGTTTGGGTCATCACGGGCCACCCTGCAGCGACCAAAGCGATCATCGTGTGTTCGTATCTCTTTGTCTGCTCTTTCGCGATCACCATGGGACCTGTCTCGTGGACATACCCTGCAGAAATCTTTCCCATGAAGGTGCGGGCCAAGGCCGTCTCGCTCTCCACCGCGACAAACTGGCTCTTCAACTTTGCACTCGCCTGGGCCGTGCCCCCGGGTTTGGCTCACATCGCTTGGAAGACGTACTTTGTGTTTGCCGCCTTCAACTTTGCTGCGGCGATCCACTTTCTCTTTTGTTTCCCCGAGACAGCGCAGCGCACGCTCGAAGAGATTGAGGAGGTGTTTGCCCAAGGACACGTATTCAGCGCTTGGGCCATCTCGCGTGATGTTGGGAAGAGGGACTTGGGGGATATCGTCGCAAAGAAGGCAGTGGGTGAAAAGGATGACAGTCTTGAAAAAGCCTAGGGACGCGATAGTTGGCTTGTTGGGGGTGTCTAGTTTCGTCTTCTTTACCCGATTAATGTAATACGTAGCATATGAATGTTTCTTTATGGATGCCATCTGTGTTGCTCCGTCATAGCCTTTGTGGAGTAAAATCTGGATTTGGTCGGGAGACGATATCCACTGCTATTGTCGAAAACGTGGCCATGTCCATCAGTGGTTAACTGGTTCTTCAGCTGGTCTGATCGACCGGTCAACACGCAGCAGTTACCGCGCACCGCCTGTACCGTCCACCGCGAGGCCCCGCCTCGCTGAGGACAATAACGAGAATCCAAAATAAAACGATATCGGGTAGAAGGCGGAAAGTGGAATCACCGTATATGTGGGGAAAGTTAGTATTAGTCGAAACAGTCGAGGAAGCATCGCGCCAGCTGAAAAAAAAAATAGACTGGTGTGTGGTTGGTGCAGCAGATGTGTTCGCAACGGGAGGGTTCACACGAAACAGGCGGCCTCGATCTGGTGGAGCGGTCAGGTATTAATCCGTGAGCGAGGGAGCTGCAGCTGGGCACCAGGAATCCAGAAATGTTCAATCCTTGGTTATTGTCACGGATATGGACCACGCACCGCCTGTGATAATTTCTTTATAACCACAAATCCGCGATTACCGTCAAAATGACGTGGCTATGTCTATCAGTGTTTAGCTGGTCACGGACACGCACTAGATCTTGGTCAATGTGGAACCCACATGACAGGTCATTTAGTGTTGGTGGACGTGGAATGGTCGAATAGTGTAGCGGTGGCAGTGCTACTAGTAACCGATCTCACTTCGCTCCTCCGAACCACCATCACATTCCGCAACCACACCAACTTCATTCTGGTATAAAACGCGGTCAAGTATCGACGGTAAGCCTCACAATTCCCGACACCTGTTCTCATTCTCATTCACCCTTCTATTTTTTCCAATGACCACTGCGACATCGACAACACCTGATAATAATGCCACCAGCACAGAACCCAACTCGTCAAAGTACGCGCGAATATTTGATAGAATCGTACGTCTTCAACTTGTTCTTGATCGCTCTCTTAACTTGTCGCGTCTAGCGAAACCTTGCGGGTTGTAGATACAGCGAGGACAACAAAGTGGTACTACCTGTCCGCACGACGAGCAACCTCTCCCCTCCGAAGAAGACAGGTGCGAATAGACACCCAGGCCAGACGCAGGCCCGCACACAGATGGACGAAGCTATCTCGATCGAGCTGGCAAAGGCCCGGTACTTGATGCACGATCTCGCCGACCATGTCTTTGGTCACATTGTATCGACTACACTGGCAAAGGACATCCTACGCCAATTCATCAACGACAAGGTCATCCAGGTTTTTGTTGGTGACAAGTCCAACATACCTCTCAGCCCAGATTCCAAGGATATTGAAGACGCTGTCAGACGGGCGTTTGAAGATGCGGATCGGTACGATTGCATCGATCGCAATGCAGAGACCAGCGACGGGGTGCAGGAAACACCTACGGACACGAAAGGAAAGGGAAAAGAGGATACGAAGTACAGATTCAAGTGGACGACATTCCCGACAGAACCTTTGAAAGAGGACGAGCTCGTGTCGTTCATGAACGACATCACCGACCGCGCCTTCAGTATTGCGCAGCCAAATCTCCCCACAGAGTACAAAACACGACAACATCGTCTCGCAGCTCCAAAGGACAAGTATCGTGCAGTACCACTCTCGTACGAACCGGACGGGGAGGACATGAGACCCGACTTCCTTCTACTGCCACGCAAGGCATTCTCGGAGGACTTCAAGTCCGTTAACCAGAAATATATCAACTTCACTGCTGCGCGCATGGTCGGCGAGTCAAAGAACAAGGACGTAGCAGCAGGTGTTGAACAGATGCAGCGATATGTGCGCGGATTGAAGCGAGCACAACCATGGGTGCACTATGTACTCGGACTGACAGTGACCAAGGACAAGGCGGTGTTCCTTCGTGGAGAAGGCAGTGGAACAGAACGTCTCGAGATGATACTGAAGAATGGTCGTGGCTGCATCGAGTTCATCCGAATCCTGCTCGGCCTTGCACTGGCAGACCAAGTGGACCTGGGACAGAATCCGAGGGTGGAGCTTCAAGATAGAGAGCAGGCTTGTGTCATACGAAATGTGACGCATCGTCCTGCTGGTTCGCAATGGTTGAACAAGGGTCAGGCACACTCGGTCCCACTTCTCAAACAGATTGTATTCTCTGGAGCAACAGCGGCGACATTGGGGGCCACTCAGCGACCTCAGACAACCTCAGGGACTCTCGGGCTGGAACCTGGCCCGTCTTCCAAATCATCAAAGAAGCGTCTCCTCGAGATGGATGACAGCGATGACGAGACGTACTCAAAGAAACGCAAGGCGGACGATGGTGCTCTGGAGGTGAACCGTGTTGTCTTCTACCCGATATGCGTGTACGGTTACTTCTGTGTGGGGATCCTGTTCACAGCGAGCTCAATTCGTGGACGAGGGACAACGGTGTTTTGTGTCGTGGATCTTCGGGACAAACACACACTCCTGGCATTGAAATTGGCATGGCAAGATCTCGGACGGGTACCCGAACAGGACGCGGTGATGGAGAGACTGACCAGTCGTGGTCCTCATCCTAACGTGGTTGTCCCAATCAAGTACGTTGTTTCATTGAATGTGGCATGTGTGTACTGACACATGATTAGGACGTTCAAGCCGGAGAGGTCAGACGGTACGACATGGACAACACTCGGTGGGATTCGGGGATTTCTCGATGAGCAGATTGAGAAGGTGTTCATCGAGAACCGTGTGTTGGTTGTGTCTGTGTCCGAGCTGAAGCGCCCGGTGCAGTACTTTTGGGGTGTGCATGATTTTGTACGGGGATTACGTGGCGCGCTATTGGGTACGATTCTTTTTTGCTTTGTGTATGTGGGGACGCTGATGTTGTAACACGCAAGGGCACGAATATCTGACGTCGATTGGTATATTGCATCGTGACATCAGCGAGAACAACATTGTTCTTGGCTGTCGACCCTGGGAGGAACGAGGATATCTGATTGACCTCGACATGGCCATCCTACAGGAGCCTGACGAGCCTACGCTCGCCTCACCAACTGAACTTCCCACCAGAATCCTGTCGTATGAACCTTCTTCTACTCTGTCTGATGGCAAACCCACGAAAGGGCTAAGAACGGTATGCACCTGGGCCCTCAATCATTACCAATTAACCAATGTAACAGGGAACTATCCCATACATATCCTACAACGTCCTTTGGGGTGGCAAGCACACGCAGTTTGACGACGTAGAATCATTCCTCTACGTGCTTCTATTGTTCTTTTTCTCTTATGCGGGTCCACTCTCTGATGTGGACTTGCGTATAGCAGACAAGAATGGTTTTGCCCATCCCATCGGTTCTGGAAGATTGCCTCATCTGAGGAATTGGCCCAAGAAATATGCTGAATGGGCTGATGGAGATGTGGAAGCTGCGGCTGGCCTAAAGTTTTCTGCCATTGCAACTAACAATGGCGTAACGCGGATCTTCCGGAGTATCGAGTTCTCGGAATGCTTGAAATACCAATGGCCAGAAGAGTTGCACCAACCGATCCGCGATCTGATTTCTTCTTCCTTTGCCATATTTCGGGACAGCTTGGGACGAACGGCTGAGAAGGAATCACGCACAGAAGTCTCGCACGCCACATTCGTCAATGTACTGGACAAGTGGTTGAAAACGCATTCTAACCTCGAGGACGAGTTTTCAAACTGTCCCTTCAAGCAAGGTATGTTTGGTTATTCTTTTCACGAAGGTGGTCCGTTCACACCTATTTGTTCTCCTTTAGAAAGTAGCACGGAGTCACCCTAGTTCTTGGAGTTGTCGAGGTTTCTGACCCCTGTGCTTCACCCCATTTTTAGTGACATACAGATGTGTTGATACTTGAATCACAGAAAATCGATGTAGTAAAAATTGTCGTTGTATCGATGAATGCCTTCCTTATTTGTGTGTTTACCAAAAGCTTTCGATCCAAACAACGCCCCGTATTACTACTACTAGTACCACCAAGCTGGCCACCGGACCACCCTCAGACGCAAGGAAATATTCCAACACTCTCTTGTATTTCGTCTCCACTCAAACCAAGATTACTCGTGTTTGAAAATCACCCTACGCAACACGATCTTTTCCATGGCCATGGGTGATGCACCAGCTGCTGTTGTCCAGAATCCTTCCACATCCAGCCCCTCTGAATGGCATTCTATACGACCATGGACACCTCACCTCAGGCTCGCAGTGCGAGAAATAACATCAGTCTCTGCCACATTCATCCTTTCATCATCTCTTGACATGCAACAACACCAGGACAGCGAACCAGAACCAGAACTCGCGGCTGATACCTCAGACGACACCAGTAGCGATGCTATCTTGGATCCACGCGGAATTATTGCCGATGCAATGTCTCATGGACTCTCCGTAGACGTGAACGGCTCCAACTGGCAACGCGTCATCCTCCGCATGAACGACCACGCTGATGAAGCCATCATCGTCATCTACGGACTGCACCCGGGGAGACAGTATGACATTGACTTGGCACTTGTCAGCGGAGGCACCATGCGAAAGCAGGTCACCACCGAAGGTGAGTATACACGTGTGTTCGGTGTGGTGTACGTTCAACGGATGTTCAATGTAGATGTTGAGAGTACAGCCATGGATAGCGAGCGAAGTGATGAACCTCATGCTATCTCGGTGCCGGAGACTCTGTTTGCATCGACGAGTAACACCAACGAACCTGTTCCGTCGACGTCTCAGACGCCTGCTCCGGAGGAACGTCTGCGAACGCTTTCGCATCAGCTACACGCTTTGCATGCTGACCAGGCCGCTCTACAATCGGCACTCAAGTCTTCGAGACGTGACGCGAACAAGACCTCCACCAGCTTGCGCGCAGAGATCGATGTACTCAAACGGGCGTCGGAGAAAGCCGGCATCGCGGAAAGTAAAGCGCGCCAACGTGTTCGTGCCCTCGAAGACGCTGTTCGACGCGCAAATGACAACCGAGAACAGCACGAAAAACAGACATCAGCTGATGAACAAGACTTAGTTGGTTTGAGGGAGAGGCAGTCAGAGGATGAAGAGATATTGAGAACGGTGAAGAAGGAAGCAGATGAAGTCAGAATGGAACGGGAGAAGCGAGAAGAAGAGGGAAGGAAAAGGAAGGAAAGCGTGAAGGGAGAGTGCGCGACGTTGAATCAGAGGTTGGAACGATTGACCGTGAAGAGGGAGAGGATGGAAAATACCATGATCCCGGAACTCGAGGCTCAGCTCACGGAGATTCAGCGGGAAATCGAACTCGCGGAACGGGATGGTTTCCAGAACGGCGACCTGTGGGATAACTTACAAGGAGATCCATCGAGGACGGAAACACAGCGGCGGCGCCAATCACATCCTGGTACTATCGCGCGTCCACCTGCATCGAGAAGCTCTCAACAACCACTGATCTCACCTCCACAATTTCCTCGCCACCAGCCCCGGTCGCAATCTGCTTATCGAGCAAGTAACGACTTCAACGCTTCGACGCTGTCACTTCCTCCAAGTCTAGCATATTCTTCAGGGCCCTTGAACACATCCTCATCGTCGATAACTCATACTGGGTCTTCGGGTTTTTCCCATCCGGTGACACAGGCACTGCCACCCCCTGCGAATACAACCATTGCCCAGTCCACATCCTCTGCACTCTCTCGTTCAACGAGCTCCGTCAGTTCGTCTACGCTATCCAGCAAAGCGCCCCCTTTTGAACCAACTCGTAAGTTGCGTGTATCACTTTCTTCGCCGAGTACCTCTGGTGCATTCCCTTCGGCCGGCATTCTCTCACTGAGCAACCAAGGGTCATACTCTCCATCCTCCACCACGTTTGCAACTTCCGGATCAAGCCCAAGTTTCCCTCTTTCGGGGACCCACTCGTCGACCCAAAGAGTTTTCCAGGCCTCCAACAAAAGTTACGACGTCGATCTTGGTAGTAACCAACCGCGATTAGGAAGATCTTCCAAATCTAGAGGGTCAGTAGAAGACCCATGGGCTACATCAAATAGTTGATCCACAGTTGCTCTGTCAAGGTAGTAATGGAGGACCCTAGCAAGTGCGAGAATACTAATGTAGTTTACTGATTTCTACCCTATCATATAGCATGCAGGACGATGGCTTGTGTTGCATTTCTAGTTGAGTACTATGTGTTGGTTTTACTGCATTTTTGATGTGAGATGAAAGCATTGTAAGCCCCAGGGCTGCAAGTTCCAACCCAATTAACCAAGGTATGGTACTCGGCATGCTCACAGGATAACCACCACACGTACCACTCACCAAGCCCGATGTCACACAAGCATGCGTTTGAAGAGATTGGAGATAAGCGCGATATACACGGATCGTTGATGATATGACCGTTTTGCGGGCGAGCGAGCACTCGCAATACCCGGCAGTAGCGATGGCAATGGAGTGAAGCCATCCATCACTGGATATTAAATGGTCACCCAACTCAGAAAATGCCCAACGCACATGCATCCTGACTGCATGATCCCCGGGTGACAACCACCGGACTCATTCTCTGTTGTTGTCAACGGATGAGAAGATTCGAGGGAACACACATTGACACTGTTCCCCGCAATATGCCATTTTCGAGTTGTGTTGCCTTCCCCGGGACCCCCACAGCCGGGTCTCAGTTGCGATGTCTCGACCGTCTGAGGTGGCACTTCAGAGAAAGCGCTCAAGAACCCTAGCAACCGACCCAAACTTTGCGTCGTCCAGGACTGTTCGCTCAAAAACCACGGGTCGACCGTAACCCTGAGAAGGTCATGCATCGCTCATCTCCTGGCTGGAGGTAACGGGAGGTGGGGCTAGGGAGGAGCACGGTTCCATCGGACCCCGAGGTGGTTCAGTGTTTGGTTGTCGTTTCAATCTGCTATCTGGCCTAGGGGTGTGGAGTAGCCGTTATCTCTTGACCGCCACAGTGGAGTTATGGCGTGTCACTTGATGACCCGTGAATATTTCATAAGACGTCAGACAGCAACCCTGGCTAGGATGGAAATGACCGTAGCGCGATATCGTACCGTTGATTGTGTTTCATCTCTCCTTCCCGGTGACACCCCAAACTTTAATTCAGCCAGATTTCGGCTCTTGCCCTTGACGGCTAGCTCTTTATCTGAAAACGTCGTCCGCAATCGCGACGGAACCATTGCAGCCGCGTCAAAGTCATACACGCAATAAAATCACTTTACAACACCATCACACCATCACGACGTCGTCCCAGTTCTAGTAGCAGTGGTCATTTTCTCGAGTTCGTCCACGAGATTGTTCATGACATCGATGCTGCCTCTGTTCCCTTCTGAAACCTGCCCGGGGCTGCCTGGAGGGTGCTTCTCGGACGCTCCACTGCGTGTTGGCTCGAGTGGGATTCCGTCGCCGTCGAATCCAGGAGCAACTCGTCTGAGCGCTTCCCGCCGGCGTTGTTCTTTCTCGTCTTTGCGAGACCGGAGGAGTCCCTCGCGTCGCGCAGCATAGGTGGCGAGGGTGCTTCGCCGTGATGACTCGAGGGTGAGGATGTGTGGTTCGAGCACGAACGGATAGGCAAACTGGAAAGAGGAGTCAGTGTGGGGTTTCCTGTGCTCGCAAGGACTCACGTAGGGCGTGACGCTGTCCGGAAGAGGGTGGATATCGGGTGGAAGTTCGACCTGAGTGCGATAGTAAAGATCAAGATGAGATGGCGATATGGGAATGACTCACTGATGGGGGTACCCTCACTGCAGGCGACTTTATGAGGGGAACGCGGGCAGCAGCAGCATACTGAGATTGTGTTGCTACAACGTATTCAAAAGTGTCTGGTCAAGAATCCAAAAGCACGACTTACAATGATCTGACATTAGCGCAAATGGTAGTAGTACTTGGTAGAACGACTACGAACTCAATTGTCTAAACACATTTCTACTACCACTCCGCATTCCTTTTCTGCGTTGCTTTCGACCACTCCGCTCGCTTTCGGTCATCTCGCCTTTCGGTTCCTCCATGCCTCGCTCCATGCCTGCCCCGAATACTTCAACACCTTTTCGCACGTCCTTCTTTTTCTTCTGCGCAGTCGCTGTCTGCGCGTCACCATCACCAGTACCAGAGGGAACAAAGCTCATCTCCATCCCGCCATCGGCGCTAAACCGCACAGTCGTCGGAGGTGGGTTAGAGGATTTTGATGTCTGCCGAGAAACAAGTCGCTGTCCAAACGAGGCGTCCTTGTCGATCGTCTTGCCAGCTGGTGCAGTTGACTGAGTGACAAGCGGCACGAGGTGGATTCTGCTCGACTGTCTATTGGCTTCGCGTGTCCGCGAGTAGACTTGCTGAAGACGTGCGTTCTTCTGCCCTGACCTTGCTCGGGGATCATGTTGATTGAGCGCTGTGGTGAAGAGTGTCAGTCCCCGGAAATGAATCTTTTCCCTTTATACCCACCGCCAGCATCAGAGCTGTCATCACTGTCACTGTCTTCCTCGCTGCTCTCATCACCGGTACTACCCAACCCATCGGACGACATTTTATCACTCTCTTCTTCTTCCTCCTCCACCGCTGTCTTTCTGCGGGACGAATTTGTATTTTTCGATGCAACGGAAGAGGGATTGAGGAGTGCAAACTCTCTGGTCGTCTCGTCCACCGCAAAGTCGGGATTTTCAAAGAGTTCCCTGAACCGAGGGTCGTTGAGCAATGTGATGTGCTCTTCACCTGCCTCGTCTTTTTCGTCCACAGACATGGCCTCGTCCGCAGCGGTACCATCACCCTCCGCGGTTCTCTTGGCATTTCTCGCCCTTTTCTTTTCCTCTCTCTTTCGTTCCCTCTCTACGTTTCGTTCAATCCTCTCGGCCAGCGCCTTGTTGATTTTGACAGATGGTGCAGCACCGTTTTTGCGAGTACGAATACGGGTATCCGCCAATTTGTCGAGGCGCTCCTTCACAAGTTTCTCGCGGTGTTCCGCATACGCAAAGGGATTAGCGATCACCCGCGCAGTGTCATAAAGCTTAAGAGACGCAAAGTATCCGTGCATATATGGCTTGAGCGCAGGCGTACCAATGAGGTGATCGAGCCCGAGACTGCGTACATGGAAGGATCAGCCCGACGCGCAGAGGGGTGGGATAGGAGAACGTACGTCCGTAGTTCGTTCCTCTCGATGAATTTGTAGTCCTCATACACGTTCCGCACGCTCTGGTCCTCCAGTTCCTCTGTGATGTTTTCAAGGAAGCTCGCCCAACGCGGCGCCGGGCCAAGCTGAGGGATGTAATATGACGCCATTTTGATGCCTTCGTTGGCAGTCAGGAGCAAACCACTTCCCGGTATGTGGTGAATATCATTGAGATCGGTGGCTGGAGTAATGGACACAAAATTTGATGATGTCTGGAGAAGCGCATCAGTACATGTCACATTACAACGCCATCCTGTCCGTACTGCACTCCGGTCCCAGATTTTGATGACTTTTCTATCGGCGCTGAGGACCATACCGTCACCGGCCATGCGACTTCCGCCTTCCAACCATGCAACGTTTTTCAGCGGTAGACCATACCCTTGGTCCTTGAACGCAAATGGTCGGGGTGAACGTATATCGTAAAGTAGCGTGTGCCCCGTCGACGTACCAATCGCATACGAGAGTCCGTCCAACCTCGCTGCGATCGCCGTCACTGCCAACGATTCGGAGGGCGACTCGTCATCGACGCCTGGTAGCATCACCCTCGCCCGACCAGTACTGCGGGTAATGCGGCCCTTGGGAAGGTCGAGCACGCCGACGGCAGAGCGCGAGCGAGGATCCCAGAACTGCACGCTCGCACGCCCGTCGATGCCAAACGCCAAAAGCTGGTGTGCAGGATTGACATCGATGCAGTTGACGCCGAGAATCGGCTCGTCCCCTCGGAGCACGAGCGAGTTCATGAACCGTCCCTGCTCGAGGTTGAGGCGGTATATCTCATTTCCAGAGGCGGCGATGAGCGCGTCGCAGGATGGGTAGTGGTATGCGAGCGCACGTCCGAACCGGGGGATGCGCGTTCGATAGTGGAAGCCGCTCTGGGTGTGCAGCTCGATGGTGCGGTCGTTTTGGAGGTGGATCGTCTTTGTCCAGTCGTCCGACAGTATCTGTTATCCCTGACTGAGCATGCCATGTCTTCTGCCAAATTTTTTTCAGGCGGGCAAAGGAGAGCGACTCACTCACAATGAAATCGACATTCTCGGCGTCCCCGTGTCGCTCAAATTTGAGCGTCAGTTCGTCCAAGTCCCAGACGCGCATCTGGGGTTTGTATGTCCCCGTAGCGATGGCATGATGCCCATCGCGTGTCGTCTTGATTTTGTTGCTGGCCTCTGGAAATTCGAATCCCTGGATGAGTTCTATCTGACCTTCGACATGTTCTCTGAGAGCCCGTTTTCCCTTGGCTTTCGATGTCCTAGTTCTGGTGAGCCAGTCAGGTATCGACGAAGAGGATCCTGCGACCGCGCCATTCACGGTGTAAACCCTGACATCGCTCATCCTCGACGTATAAGCTCAAGTTACCAAAACGGTACAAAGACTTTTGAGCTCAACAAATGCGAAAAGGTGACTGTATTAGACAAGATCTGATCATGTGGATATCCGGTGTATGTACTCAGTATAGTCCACGGTCCACAACCACCAGAGAACCACTCAGTCCACGGAGCATGCACAGACCACTCGTAGCTACTCAGTATGTCTTCTTCTTCTCGTCCACAGAGAGACCGCCTGAAAGAAACAGGGTTAATGGGAGCTGAATGAATTCCACGAGACTATACCTGGGCCAATGTTCACGAGGAGGATAAGACCACCGACGATCGCTGTGGGAAGAGTCAGCAAGCGAAACTGGGTTCTCCAAGAAACTTACAAAGCGTCTGGAAGAAATCATATCTGGAAAATAAACATGAACGACGCAGTTTATGCAGATCGGTCGAACACCCACTTGAGGAAGTCACGTTGAGGATGTGCACCATGTACGCTCCACCAGTTGTTGGCAAAGACGTTGAAGATACTCAAGACAATGACTAGGAAAGTAGCGGACCACTTGGCCTTGAAACCGACAGCAACCATGATGCAGGCGGCAAGACCAAAAAGCGAGACAAAGACACGACCTATGCTCCATTTTCCCTGAAGAATGAAGCCAATGAATAGGAATATGAGCAGGACGCGTCCTGCGAGGAGGAAGCTAGACAGGGCCAAGATCAGAGGGAGAAAGAGGGGAAAGAGGCTACAAACTATTTCTTGCGATCTGTCTCACTTATGGAAGGTAGACCGGCAAAATTTTTTCTTTTGGAGATCAGTGTTTCACTGAATACCATGACGAGACCACCGATCACACTGAGGTTTCGCAGGAAAAAGTTGAGATCAAAAATAAGGCCATAACCGAATCCTTGTGAGATGACGACGAGGAAGAGACCGATGACGGCATATTCTGTGAAACGCTTCGATATGACGGCCGAGGATGCAGCGAGCATGACCTAGGGTCGCCAGTGACTCACAGGGCAATACAAAACGAAAAATAGGCGCACAATGACATTTAAAAGAAGGAAAAGGTGGGATAGACCCCAGTAAAAATGTCTGTGGCTGTTGAAACGAATGAGAGAGGGTACCCGAGGCGGTGAAAAGACCGACGTTTGGAGATACCAGAGCTGGTCACTCCACTGGGTTACAATTCTGAGGGCGTCCTCGTAGAACGTAACGACGATGAGGAAGCGTCCGATGGCTGGAAGGTGGGGTCGGAGGGGTTGTGAGTAGACCTCGATGGCATCCTCGACCTGCTTTGCAAACACCCTGAGCTTCTCAAGCGGGTCATCAGGGTTCGCGGCTCTGTATCCTGCAGTAGGGCGGGGATTTGAGAAACCGTGTGGGTCTGCGTTGTAGCTCGCGGTGACTGGACGACCGATGTTGATGCGGTTGTTCATTGATGGTGGTGAAGGGCTGACCTTTGGCTGACCCGACGTGTCACTTTACACCGTGGGAATGATGGAGATGTCACATGACCAGGCTGTCTGAGCGCGTCTCTGTCACTGACCTGCATGTCCTCGCATGAACAGTACCACTAGTGAGTTATTCACATCCTGGCTTGTTGTATCTGACATTGGACTAGTGCTGTGCTTAATTTGCCAAACACCGCTTCCCAGAGTGAAATAAGGGAGCGCTACAAGGCTCTGTCTGTCATATTTCACCCGGACAAGCAGCACGACCCACGCACCAAGGAGACCGCTGCTTCCCAGTTTCTCGACATCCAAAAGGCGTACGAAGGTCTGTCTGCGGTGTCCTGTCACCTTGGCCGTGTCCCCTGACCGTCGTGTAAATTAGTCTTGTCAGATCCGTTCCTTCGGTACGCTGTCATTCCGTATTCTCTTCCGCCCAGTTCACATTCGTCCGGTCTTGCTCCGACAGACAAGTCTATGATCGCCTGGGTAAGCACGGTCCGCAATGTCCCATCTTAGGCCTTCTTATAAATCCCTCTCTGTTCCTCGTTACCCAGGGCCAGAAGGTCTGAAATGGAAATGGCCTGCGGAGTTGCGATCAAAAGATAACGAAGAAGTAGGCTCTCGATATTGAAACCTCACTGGACTACTCAGCGAACGGAAAATCAGATCAATGCGGCGCTCACTGAATGGGAGTTTGATCGCCGCCATGAGTTGGTCGAACAGCTTCTTCAGCCCAGAGGCTCCGTCACTTGCTCAATCAGCGCCTCCTCCCTATTTGCGACCGCCGATGATTCCACTGCGAATTCCAGAAACATCCTTGACCGCATACGTGGCATTGGCGTTACCAGTTTCGGTGTCCGCCAGAACGTTACCGTCAGATCCTGTCCGCTTCTGTCCAATCCGATCGATCTGACAAATAGCGTTTCCATCCTGTAGAAGCGTCTGGGGCCCAAGACTACGATATCCCTCGCTGGTCATGCTCAGACCGGCCAACGGAATATCACACGCACTCTATCAGGGACGCTACAGCATCAGTTTTCCCCTCGATTTGCGCTAGAGGTGCGTTTGACACGTCCTGCAGCCAGTTGGCCCGTTTTCTGGATGGCCGTGAATGACTTGCGTTGTAGCTGACAGCAGGATTCCTAAAACCCTTCATCATTGCCGCAGCGACGACGTACAATGATAGCGACAATGTCGTTGTAGTACGAACGGGTTTGATTCCCGCTCTATGGCCCACCTTGCCCCCGTTCTTGACCTTATCTCTCGGTCGCCGACTTTTTCCGCATTCCCCAACCCAGGCGTCCATGACATGGACCCTTCCGCCAGGGTCACCCACCACTCGTCTAGAGTTGCATGTGCACTCGTCAAAGCCATTTGACCTGACATTACCAGATGAATACCGCCAAGCACCAGAGCCTTCCGAGCCCATGTTTGACAACGGACCTGGGTCCATTACTGGTTTTGGTGCAGGTGTTGGATCGTGGTCGTGTGGCTTCATTTTACACGGAATAGAATCACACTTGACAGTGAATTATTCCATCTTCCTCCACGAGCTTGCCCTTCGTCTAAAAGCAGGCGTGGAAATTGGTTTACCAGGCGTGGCATATACCATCTCGGCAAAGTGGAATGGAAAGAGGACCGCTTGTTCAACCACCGCCGGAGTGGGTAACTGGGGAGTGTTCATGAGACTCGAGTGAGCCGCATCTGACGCCCCACATACAATGACTTAATAAGTTGCCAGATTGTCGTATCTCCGGCAGAAATGGACACTGCCCATCGTACTTTCGCCAGAGAACAATGGAACGTTGGGCTTGTATTCAGTCATAATACCTTCCACAGCCCTGGCTCTTGGCTATCACTTCATACTCAAACCTCGCCGTCGTGCGCAGCGCGCCAAGTACGTCAGTACATTAAGATTTGGGGGGGCATTCTCAATGGGGATGTAGGTACTTTGACGCCGCCCGAAGAGCGCTTAAAGAGGAGAGGTCGGCGGTAATGAGGGAGACTGAGAACACCATTCTCCTTTTGCGCGAACCTGCGAGGAGACATACAGATGCTGAAAGAGCAATAGGAGGTAATATCCACGACAGAATGCAGGTTCCCTCGTGAATTTACCAATCTTGGTTAGGACTGGTCATCTTGGAGGCAATGTATGGGCCGACGACTCAGGACGATGAAACAGCAGGTCTGGATGTGGATGTGACGATACCACTTCAGGCGCTGGTTTCTAATAGTCAATTATACGTGTCAAACAAGGTTCCCAAGGCGCGTTTTTGAAATTCACGCAAATGTGCATATGGCGCTGACTGCTAGGCTGTAGTCGGGTATACAAGGATTCTGTGACCCGACACCAGATACCCCTAAATTATTACGGGTACGATACATGTTCCGTGACCAGATGCACTATGCCGAAATTCCAGACCTGGTACCCATTGTCCTTCCATTACGAGGTGAGATCCGCCCGCACAGAGTTGACAAAATTGACTCCATTTTTTCACAGACCATTTGGTTGTGTAAGAAACGGCGACTTGGTTTCCAAGAAACCGTTCACCAATGATGTGGCTCCATGTTTCCGCAAGGGCCGCCGTTTAGTGCTAGCAAGCTGAGTTGCTCGCCTGCAGCAGACATTTGCACAGGATCCATTACATTTGTATTGTACATACACTCCCCTCATTGCATGACGACAGGATAATGCTGCATAAACAATAGGGATCGTATTGCGTCCCTTGGCTTGTCACACGTCAAGGACAAGTTTGAAAGTATGAATGACACGTCGAGTTGTGTCGCACCTGGTCGTCTTGTGTGAGATATAAACGATGTGCGCACGAGATCGTCATCGGGAATTGGATGGTGACGACATCGAGTTAGGTCCGCAGTGATGGGTAAAAAGTGCAGGACAAGCATGGGGGCATGACGAAGCACAATGCTCTTGAGCTTGAGGCAGAGGCGTTCAAGTCTGAAAAGACGCTGTCACAGGATGTACGATCAGCTACGTCTAGATCGTAATGGGGGTCCCCTCAGAGGCGATGTATCGGGATTCATTTGTGGAGATCCGATTACCTCGACTCACGTTCTCCAGAGATGAAGGTGACGAGACCTAAAGGGGTTCTGTGTTTACGCGTCCCGTTTACGCCTCCACTGGATGCACTGGTTAAAGAGGACCAGATACACGGCTCGGAAGCGTTGTTGCCACGCTGAAAAAGGCGTCACAGGACGAGTAATCCCCGTTCACCCTGAATTTCAGCTGGCCCGCTGACAGATGACCTTGCTGGCGACTTGTGGGCAAAAAGGATGGATGGGCGTGTGACGTGCTAGGATGACGACAGGGGGTCATTGGCCCTCTTTTTCCGCCTGATTGCGCCCGAGGGTGGGCGTGAGAAGGCGATGGGCTCGGAGGATATCCGTTGGTGGGCGACGAGAGCGTTGTTGGGTGGACTGGTGGGGGAATACGTCCAAGGGGGCCACGAGCGTGCACGCCACGGAGTCTCGGACATTGATTCGAGGGAACCTTCGCGGTTCGAGATGGGGTCGGGGTGGGTACCTCTACAAGACTGTTGAGGATGTGGTTTGAATTGGGTGATTAAAAATTGAGCAAAGAGATCTCAGGGACCACAGCACCCGAAGCCACAGTTGCAGAGGGTAACGCCATCGGGAAGAATAGAATGGCAGTGTGGCCTCATTTGGAGGGGTGTTCATTAGAGGAAGCGGAAGGCCGCAACCCCGGTATCTGCTGGAGCACAAAGTGAGACGGCATTGACCGAAGTACGAAAATAATGGTTCCCAAGGGGCACACACAGCCAGGGGTTTCGAGATTAGATCTTGTTCGCGTCCGGTGGGGGTATATATTGCCAGGAAAAAGAGGTACGGTCTCGGGTGTAGATTCGGAAATCTCCCTGGAGGGTATGCAGGATACAAGGTGGTCGAGTGACTTGGAAGAACGGTTGAAGCACGCGAAAAACGGCTAGTGGCGTCTTACCGCATGTCAGGCCGGGTTGGGTGAGCGAGGAGGGGTAACTAGGGATGAAATGAATCATGTAAACGGACAGAATCTACTCGCCTCAGAACAAGGTTTGATGAGCCTGAATAAGGGTGGCAGCGTTACCTTTTGGCCTTTAACTTTTCTGAAACCGCCGATCTGTGTTGGCGGCGGTTGATAACAATGAGAAAGCGGCAGGAGTGGGTTTGGGCGGGCTGCGTGAGCCAACTCAATTCAAACCTAGTTTAATTCCCAACTAGGATTCTTCCTACTCGACCCCATATCCGTCCCTGCTAGGCTATATAGGACCTCGCCCTCCCTTGTTCTCCTCCCACACCCATGCAGCACCCCTCTCTACAGAACGTCCGCATTCGCTCGACCAGAGACGCCCTCCACGTCTTTTACGCCGTCGCTCGCAATGCCATCCCACTCATCACCCGCAGACTCGATGCAGAGGAACGGCGCGCCATCGTGCCAGGGAACGTCTATGTCTGGGAAGAACGCAGTGCCAACTCAGAGGCAACAGGCCTTGGCATGGAGCGGTGGTGCGTCCACGTCGTTGCACACCGCCGTCTGCTCACCCCTCTCCAGGACAGACGGCATGGGCTGGGGACCCAGCCGTGTCCGCGACGTATGTCTCACCACACCACTCGTCGCATCCCACTCAGCCCTCTCTAGGACTTTCTCTTCTACCACCAAAAGGAGTGCGACGTGAGCGATGATCCTGCGAGCGCCTCTACCCCCTGGGCGCAAATGATTAGGTCAGTCCTCTCTCTCCCCTCTCTCTCTTCTCATGAACACGCTTGCTCGTACAGCATGTACCCCTCACCTCGATCCCGTGCGACGAGCGAATCTGAACGCTTAATAAAGCAAACTTATAGTGTACGTGTGTCTTTGCCCGATGATCGCCCACGAGGCATCGTCAGAAAGTGGCACCTCAGTACGTGTTTCATGGCAATCTCCGCAGTGACGCGTCCAATCTTTGCCTTTGATAGCGGCATACTTTAGCCAACAAAAACTTGATCGGCTCAACACCGTCGATAATATCCAAGGGATCGGTGACGTTCCCGTTCCGGACGGTTGGTTCCGCAGTGCACGTAGAGACGGAAAATCCAGACGCGAGGACGATCTGCCAAAATCCGTAGTCGCGAAACGCATGTCGCAAGCACCCATGGAAGGTGTCATACAACCATCTGACCCAATCCCGCCCTTTTACCAGTCCCAAGTCCCGACACCCATCTACACTCAATTCCCCACGTCTGCCAACGCTTCCCAATTAGACCTCCCAGAAGCCCACGGCGCACGAAAGACGTCGTACTCTCTGCCGTCATCTGCCGAGCACCCTCAATACACTTCTGGCATCCGTCAGACTACGTACTCGGAACCTAATCTGGTTACCGGCAGAGACCACATACGGTATCGAGACGACTTTACGGGTCACACACCAACCAGCTGTCCCTCTCCCCCCTCCTCCTCCTCGTCCACACCAGCAACACCAAGTCCGAGAATAACACCCGTACACCTCTCCGAAAAGCTTGTGCCTCTCGACCATCTCCAACACATATTGCCCTATCCGAGACGAGATCCCATCGACGAGCAGATCCTCCAACGCTTCTCTATGCAAACCCTCACCTCGACAACCCTCAGAGGGACGATCCCTGGCCACTCGTCGTCACATTCATTCTCTGGCAGAATGAAGTTTTAGCTGTTCTTCCTTTTGCATCTTGTGGCGGTTGTTAGACTCTGCGCGCATACCCTCTTTTGCACTCTACGGTATATAGATTATGGACTTGATCTGGATTTGTTTTGCTCTCCTTCGCACTGGTTGTTGTATGTTATCGCATTCACGCATGACCTGAATATATCATTTATCATGACTCGGACTGCATTCAAGTCTCGGCTACCACCATGGTTATAAAGAGACCTGAGCGAGAGATTTCATACCATGTCTGCCCGTGTCCTCTACTGGTTTCGCACAGACCTTCGTCTGCACGACTCGCCTGCACTCCACGCAGCACTCCGTTTGAACCCAGACGTGTTCTATCCGGTACTTTCCTTGGAAACATCTACCCATTCACCTTGAGCTAGCTTTATAGACATTCACCTGGGATCCAGAATATGTCTTTGCTCACAGGGTCGGCGTAAACAGGTGGGTCTAGTCACCTCAAAAATTATAGTCGTGTGTGACTTGTACGAACGACTAGGATGAACTTTCTGTTGGAAAGTATGCATGACCTTTCCAGCTCTCTTTCTGCATGCAACCCAAAGAACAAGCTCCACGTCGTCCGCGGACCCCCCCAGAGTGTGATTCCGGCCTTGTGTTCGGCGTGGCGTATTACGCATCTCGTGTTTGAAAAGGACAGCGCATCGTACGCGGCTACTAGAGATGCGGACGTCAAAGCACGCGTCCTCGCGACGGGTGTTCAAGTGCTGGACATCCTTGGCCATACTCTGTACGACCCCAAGGCAGTGGTCGAAGCACACGGCGGGAAAGCCACGCTGTCCATTTCCTCATGGCGCTCGGTGCTTTCCGCTTGTTTGGGACGATTGGCACCGTATCTCATGTCTTTTTTTCCCCAGGCAGTCAGCCATCTTCCGGCTCCCGACCGTCCTCTCCCGTCTCCTACTCACGTCCCGCCCCCAGGGTGTACAGATCTCACGCCGTTCACACGTACAGAACATCCAGTCCATCGCGATATCGATCTCAACGCAGGTGGGCGTGAAACGGAGGTAACCTGTTACGGTATCGTCCTTCCTTCGCCGATCACGCCACCAACAAAAAAACACCTCATGCAACATTCTAGACTCGTTTGTTGGTTCCAAAGGGGGGTTTGAAATTCCTACCCTTGAGGAGCTTGGTTTGCCCCTTGCTACAACGAGCATCAGGGGAGGTGAATCAGAAGCACTGAGAAGGCTGGCCGCATTCTGTGAAGACGCGGCCCGTGTCGTTTCTTTCTCGAAGCCAAAGACGAGTCCTACAGCCTTTGATCCTCCAGCCACGACCCTTTTGGTACGTGTGCGCTCGAGGGGCCAACTCCTGTATGACAGGCTTGAATCACCGGAAATTATAGTCCCCCTACATGAAATTCGGCTGCCTTGGGCCACGCGAGTTCCTTTGGCGTGACAGGGATTGTAGAACCGAGTGGAAGACGGGCGGAGGTAGAAAAAAGAGCGTTCGGATCACCGGCCGTGCGTATTTTTTTCGCAAATTTTAGTCCTCGTGCTTGCATTGCTGTCCAACTGACAATCCACTGTCATTTCAGCGCCTGAGAATCTCGAAGGGCAGCTCCAATTTAGAGAGATGTATTACGCTGCGGAGTGCGCCCAGGGATTATCGTTCGGTCACATCCGCGGAAACGCTATCTGCCGGTAAAACCCTAGTTTTTTTTCTCTGATGATTTTATTTTATCAAAAAGACTTTCGCTCACTCCGTTAATCAAGGTTCATTGATTGGCGACTGCAGGTATTTTTGTGTCGTTGGATATTTGTGCCCATCACATGTCGCTTGAACAGGATGCATATGATGCGAGTGGACAAAAGATCGTTCCACGACCCCTCGGGAATGCCGTTGATGAGGAACGACTGACCGCATGGGTGCGTCTGGCGGATCAAACTCGTTGGACTGTTTCCAGTGATTGGATCTTTTAAAACGATTTTCTCAGAGAGAAGGAAGGACTGGTTTCCCGTGGATTGACGCCATCATGCGACAACTCCGGATAGAGGGGTGGATACATCATCTCGCACGGCATGCGGTGGCGGTGCGGACAAATGAAAACTGCTTGGAATTCCCATCTCAGTTGGTTGCTAGTGCTACCTCACTCGCGGGCAATGTTACGTTTCCTGGGAGCGCGGAGCAGAGGTCTTTGATGGTGAGGGAGTACGATGCTCGGTGACCGTGTCGGCTGGCTCACCAGATTTTATTCGCAGAGTGGCTTATCGACTGGGATCCTTGCTCAAACCCCGGAAATTGGATGTGTAAATTATATCCATGCTTGCGGGTGTCTCGGAGAGCTCACTATTGGTTCCCCCCTCCCGCCATTATTAGGGTTGTCGTGCTCTGCATTTTACTCGCAGTATTGTAAAATCTCCGTGAGCGGTAATTGCACTATGAATTTACTAATATTAGACCTAGATCGCATCTATGGGGTGGTCTCCTTTCCCAAGAAGTTTGACGAGTCGGGCATGTTCGTACGTAAATACTGTCCGGAGCTGGAGCGGTTCCCAGACAAGGTGAGAGTTTGTTACCGAATGCTAGAAATTTTAAGTATTGACTTTACATTCTGCGGCATGTTTTGAACCTTTTCTACCCCTGCAAAAAGTTTATATATACGCCGCACCTTGCCCCTTTGAGCGTGCAACAAGACGCTGGCTGTATTATCGGTCAAGACTATCCGTTTCCCATGCTAGATGAGAAGGTGGAAAAAGAACGTTGTATCCAACGCATGAAGGCAGCATATAGTCTGGGACTATATGGTAATCATCCGTCTGTTCTCGACGGATCCGCGGGCGCGATGTTTCATCCTGAAGCCAACTCGGGTGATCGGCTTAGCGGCGGACAAAAGAAGCTCGGGAAAAGGCGCAGGGACGAACAAGGGGATGGCCGGTCAGGAAGGGGCAAGAAACGTCTAGCCTAGGTAAGTTGGCAGCACGGACCCTTCACAGCACAGGATGGAAAATGCCGGGGGATACCGGAGCGAATACCGAGTTGTGTCCTTGCCCTTTTCGAGTGGATAACGTTCTCTAGACGGGGTTCGATGCGCTGGTTGTCCTTGAATGGCCAAGTTTTGTTCCCCTTTCGTCGTTTGGACCCGTAATCGCCGCGATGATGTTTCGTGTACCAATCAAGACTGTGCGTTATTATCTAGACGCAGAACGGAGAGGCACCGTTGTGTCGGAGTCTGCCAACTTGTGGTCCTCGACAAGTCTGATTTTGACTCTCAAGATTTCGATCTCGACCAAGTTCACGAAAGGAGCTAGTGTGGTTATCCGACTGCGGACGAAGTAGGTTCTGTTCCCTGGGGCCGAGGGCTTTGGTCCCTTGGAGGTACGGTATGATTAGCTATTCTGCGGACGTACCTCATTAATTGTTGTCGTCGTCGTTGGGTGGGCAACAGGGCAACATCAGATGCGCGGTGCTGGTGCACGACATGGTCTGCTGATCAGCCCAGACACAAGACGGTAGAGTCCATGAGACTCTGAGGGTCCAGCAGGCCGAATGTAAATCACAGACACCGTTTCAGGTACAAGGTTTTGCCCGACAGTCGGACAGACAGACAGAAGTACGTTTTTCTGATGGGCGGAGGCTTGGCGATGGGGCTCCAGGTTTAATTTCCCTTGACTTGACAACAAGGTCGTGATATGATTACTAAGTGGCACATTGGATTTCGCGCCGCAGCGTTGGCCAACTCTTTGAGCCAGGCGTTTCAGGATCCCTCTGCGATGATGTCATATTTAAATAGTTAAATATTTATTTTTGACAAGGACAAGTCAAATCTATTTTGAACTGGACGTCTGAGACGACGAGCAACGTTTGCCACCGACCATGTCCTCGACACCGCTGCTGCCAAAGACAAACCCACAGCGGGCGTCTTCAAGCCAGGCAGCGCCAAAACTTCGCGGCGCTAATCGTTCTACAAAGATAGCCGGCAAACTCAAAGTTCTTCCTGATCAGCCCACATCCTCTGGCCCAGCAACACGGCCCACAGACATTGACGAGAGTCCGAATACTATTGGCGACACGGACGAAGGGGATGACGAAGAGGAGGAAGACGCCGACGATGACGATGACGAAGGCGCTGAAGGGCGTCTACGACAGATATCTCGAATTCCACAGGGCACCGCACGACGTGACGCGCTCAGGCTGACCAAAAAGAAGGCCAAGTCGCTACCGAGGGTGACTGCCTATGCCACTGCACAGTGCGTCGTTCGCCGTCTATGTGCGCCGTCGCCGAGCTTATCGCGTTTTGGGTAACAGGTCGTACCTACTTCCAGAACTCATCAAATTTTTTAATGCAAGACGTGTTGCGTACCAGACGGATGCCAAAATCATTGACGACGTGATTTACACACCCTATGCTTACGAACCTTCTAGTGGTTTGGACGGCCACTCGAGTCGGAATAACCAGACGGGAGACTTGCTTGGCATTCCTGGATTGAACCCACCCATGTCTGACGCCACCGATACGTACCCGACAAAGAAGAAACGGAGCAAGTTTTATGCCGTGCCTAACGAGGCCGAGATATTCGTCTTTGCCTACGGTACGGTCGTTATCTGGGGCATGTCGGAGGCCCAAGAGAAACGCTTCCTTGCATCCATGTAAGTCCGTTTGGTCCGTCTGTGTGATATCGCAATAACATTTCGATAGACGACGATTTGAGGTAGATAGACTGAGTAAGTCGCGGGGGTTCTCCGGAGTATGCCGATTTGCGAATCCCTTTCATAGGGCCCGAAGACGTCGAAATGGAAGATCTAAACTATTACTATGCAAACTACAGTCGGTATGTCCTTAGTCGGCCATAGCCGTATGATCTGAAACGCATTCCTTTAAAGGATTTACAACGATGTGATCACTCTTCGGCACGGCTCGGGTTACATGTGAGTCACTTGATCCATGTCGTTTATGTTATGCCATAAACTTCGGTCCGTAGGACCAAGCTATCGTTATCACACGCCCTTTCCCAATCAGTAAAGATATCGTTGGTAAGCACCTTTGATTTATTTGTCAAGTCTCGATAAATCGCTTTTTTGTAGTTTGAAGACCTTATATCCTCAAAGATTGAAGAAACCAAGGACATACCCGAAACACTTTCGGAAACCGGCAAGATCGGAATGCCACATAAAGGTACGTTACCACCCTCGAGTACGCCACACGCTTCGCGAACGCCTGAAGAATAGAGATCATGCGTAAGACGGGGGAACTTTTCATTTTGCGGACAAATATAAATTCCGTCGGGTCCGTGCTAGACTCGCCAGTACGTCTGCCGCACGTGTGCTGGGCGTTGACCCTGACCATTGTTTCTTTTTACAGGAGGTGTTTTGGGTAAGCGTTTGTCTCTACATTTGTTCTCCGCGGACATTAATAGACAAGGCAGACCTACCCAGACTTGCAGCCACTCTATGAAGCTGCGAGAAGCTACCTCGAGGTTCCCCAACGGATCGATTTGTTGAACACACGTGTAGAGGTTTGTTGTATTCGGTCGCGTAACACGTTTGATGTGGCGTTGCTGACATCCGGAGTGAACACAGGTCCTTCAAGATATGCTCCAACTCCTCAAGGAATCGGTCTCGAGTAGGCATGCAGAACGCCTCGAACAGATCGTTATCGCGTTGATCGCCATTGAAATTGGTTAAAAAATTTTCACTCCTCTGAACGTGAATGAACACTGACTCGGATCCTCTGACAGTCCTTGGCATCATCACCATCCTCGTTGATTTAATGGCTTAAAGCCACCCGGTCACATCTGTATCATATGGCACGCTTCTTCCTGTACATTTCCTCAAGGATCTATTTGGCACCACATCTCAACAAACCATGTCACGGGTATCTCTGCATGCTCTCTTACGTTCTCCCATTCAAACGGCCAGCGTATCGCTTGTTGCCCGTATATGCTTTCTCTTGGTTGTGCAAGGGTCGTTGGGCGCTTTATACGGCTGCGCAATTTTGCCGCATTTTTCTATGCTGATACTTCAAGGTACCAATCTCTCATCAGGGCTTGGTAAGAAAGTTGGGTGGATTTAACAGCCAAAAGGAGATCGATAAATAACATTACAAGGCAGGAATCTGTCATGCGTTCGCCGGCTGAATACAATGATTTACTACCCGGTATTTATTATTCATGAACCGCCAACGTGCATACCGTCTACACGACATCTGGTCAAGGGACGCGTCAAGGTTTTCATGTGGGCCAACCTAGTGTTCACGTGGATGGAAGCTCCTGTCATGACATTGGAGTCAGGGCTCGAGGAAGACAAAAGTGGGTGCAAGTTCCGCAGGCTGTGGCGCACGTCCGTGCAACGGCGACCCTACTCTCAATGTTTCCATATCCTCGGTGTCCCTTGATGCTGGTTGGATGGCGGTGACGACCGCTCCTGGCGCGATCGCGTTCACACGTATCCCCTTGGGTGCCAATCGCTTCGCAAGGGAACGCGTGAAAGACACGATAGCGCCTTTTGTAGAGTAATCAACACATTCAATTGCACGGTTCAGGCCCAGGCAAGATGCGCGATCCTCACAAAGAGACAGCGAGATGGGGCGACCCCGCACAAGCCACGACGGACGTGATGCTCGAACTACGCTTCGTGTGGGGAATAGAAAATGTGGTGACTGCAATCAGCTCGAATGTGCTGCGAACATTATCGAGATCTGTGGGTTCTATTTTTTCCTCGATGGTGCGGGGAACGACTGTGGTCAGTATGCCATTCACGATACGCATTTACATTTTCTTGGAGTCATCGTTGATGAGCATGTTCAGATGCCCATGCGCAGCGTGATGCGCCGTTCGTCATCTGCATCACGCGGCGGTCCGAGGGGGAGAGGTCGCAGCCATACCATCTGCCGCCACTTTGGTGTTTTCGGTTCCTTGTGAGACGTGCGAGACTGTGGTCTTTTAGTCGCAAACATGATCGCGGTTGCCCGTTCGATACCGTTGTCTCCACTGGTGATGTTACCCCTGAGTTTGTCGAGGACGACGCACGCGACAAGGGCAAACAAGGGCAAGAAACGGATGGCCTATTTTCCTGCTTCCGCATTCTTGCTGGGCGTACTCGACGCACGCTGTCGACATTGACAGGTTTGCACACTTTGCACAAGCATGCAGGATGTGTGGGCTTGATCTACTTGTATAGACTGAGAATATCATGGACCTGTTTCTCTGGCACGACAACGCTGTACACGGTGACATTGAGAAGCCACCTGGCGATGCACGGAGGATTTTATAGGCCACGAGGACAAGTGTCGAGACAAATCAAATGCGATACAACCTAGAAAGACAATTCAGGCAAGTGCAGTCCTCATACACTACAATCCAAACGGAAGCAGTTTCTTCCCGCCAATGAACCCGTCCCCGCCCAGTCCCCAGCCCTTGTTCCAGCCCTCCTTGGTCTGGCGCGCTGCCCTGATCTCAAAGAACAGCGACCCGTCCAGTATCCGTCGCACGTCCTCCTTGTCCACGTACCCGTCTTGTTGAACCAGTAAAACCACCGCCATCCACTCCAGAAATCCAGCGACCCATCCAAAAGGATCCATCGCGAGGCGGTTCCCGTGCGTGAACAGAAACAGTTGCACCACGTGCATTGACGTCGGAGGCGTGGTGATGGGCTTCGAGGACCACTATATTTGTGAGACTGTCGGCGTCACCGGGTCGTGCACGTCTAGATACCGACTGACCTTGGTCCACATGTCCTCAAACTTGCACGGGACAAAACGGCCTTCGGTGTCGAATATGCCAGAGTCGGATCCGTGTTTGTTGACGTGGATCATGGCGAGGTAGATGCGCCAGAAAGGGTCTGGTAAGGGACCTTGGACGGTGAACCTGAAAGAGGATGAACGACGGCAACGGGGTCAGCCAATAGACTGACTTGGTGGGCAACGACATGGTGGCGTGAATCACGATCATTGCTAGGAAGCTGAACAAGAGGTTGAATCCGAGATCGCGAAATCCCCGCCAAGTATCGATCGGCCAGATGACACCGTCGCCGTCGGTGTCCCAGTACAAGCAGTGTTGCTGCATGACGGACTAAAAGGACCATCCTTGAGGTTGCATGAAAGATGGGATAAGAGATGGACCAACATATTCCGAGTACTTTTCGGCGTGAAGGGCACTCCCCTCGGGGTGTTCAGCGCTCGGCGCGACAGACGCGCGGGCAAGGTAAGGGCGCTCGATATACTTGTCTGTGTCTATCCTGCATGGAAACACCGAAGTGACTGGCGCCATAGGGGCAACCAAAGCGTGTCTACATTTGAGTGGAAGGTTGTTCATGTTATTCCGTTTGCCAATGGAATCGAAAAAGTATGAAGGGACGGCGAAGAAGGACGACGAGGACGACGCTGATATGATGGAGGCGGAGCACATGCCTGTTAGGAGGTTGGCATGCCCTTATGTCGGCTAGTCAAAAAGTAAATGCACGGCTAGTATGTGAGGGTCCGCACTTGATAGAGGCCCCTCGGTCGTCGGTTTGATCTGAAACCGGTCACTGAGTCATGTCGACTACTCGGCTTTTGCTAATGATGTATTCGAGGTCATCAAGCATTGGCCCGATCCGAAAAGCCGGGTAACCTCACCTTCTTGAAGGGGGTTCACACCTGCAGGGTCAGAGGTAGGAGGGAAAAGCAACGTACGACTGATCCGGTGATGGGGCTTGATGGCAAAATCTAATCTGATACACAATCATGAACACTCGGAGTGTCGCATCTAGCAATCTTGTCAGCACCAATGACATCTCACTCTCAACATCTTCATTCACGGGCCCCGAATTTACAAGCATACCATTAGTAAAGCGTCAGTCCATGGGTAGAATCATCAGTCCTTCTCCGTTCCGCTGGAATTTCCGTTCGGGGTAGCCTCACCACTCAGCGGAGCACCCTTCTCTGTTCTCTTCACACGCGCAAAGATACCAACTTCGGGATCGCGGATAAAGTTTACGATGACCATAGGCCAGCTCGGGTGTGAAGGAATGGTGTTGTAAAACTCGGGTGCGAGGGCACGAAGAGCAGGGAGGCGGGTCCAAGGAATGGATGGGAAATCATGATGCTCGTTGTGATATCCCACCTGACCAGCAAGTTATTGGGCTGTACGACGCACAAAGAGGTAAGCTCACATTGTAGGCAAGAATGTTGAGGAGTCCATAATAACTATAGGTCTCCTGGTTGAGACCATCCCAGACATAGTGTTCGGCGATGAAATGACCGGCACATGGGTGCAAACTGCCGGCGAAAAAGCTGGAGAACAGCAAGTACAAAAGTGGCCGAATACCAAAAGTCTGCACCAAGACATAGTCAAATACAAGCTGGACGACCAGATTGATGAAATGCCATCTTGTTAGTGTCTGGGTGCGGACAAAACCAGGCCTCAAGGCATAAAATAATATCTGGAAAGTACTTGCATAGGGGTGAAGCGTTGACTTGCTGATAGACAAGGTCACCTACGCAAAAAATGTCTTCCCAAGGACATTGTTGAGACAAACAAGCTCGAGGTGAGTGGGGAGATCCACATCTATACCGTCTTCACCGAGATGTTTGTGGTGTTCCAGGTGATATCGCTTTCAACAACAATGTGAGCACCAAAGTACTTGCAACACAATGCAAGACAAACTTTGAATGAAGCAGAGTAAGGAATACCAATGGGTAGGTTTGCAAAAACGGCAAGAGCCTTGTTAGCGTTAATGCCCTTGAAGGCAAGGTTGTGGGTGATCTCATGGATGGCAAGAAAAAGGTTGTGATTTGCGGTACCACCGACCGCGTATGCGATGAACAAAAACCAAAAAGAGAGAGAGTGCGAATGACGGAGCTGAATGGCAATAAAGAGCTGTAAGGATACGACGGCTAGGACGACATATTTGGTGAGAGGTT
Source organism: Xerocomus spinulosus (assembly GCA_038094075.1). Taxonomy (NCBI): domain Eukaryota; kingdom Fungi; phylum Basidiomycota; class Agaricomycetes; order Boletales; family Boletaceae; genus Xerocomus; species Xerocomus spinulosus. Next base: position 6,421 of record JBBPTN010000129.1, on the reverse strand, counting down.
CATGGCCCATGAGCTTGACGACGTCTGGGTGTGCTTTCATGATTGCCATTCGCCGTGAGCGGTGTGGCTCTTCCGTCATCAACCAGAGGAAATCAGCGGGGTCTTGAGGAGGTCCTGGGTGTGTTCGACCATCGTCAGCTACTGTGGGAGACGCAACGACTGTGCGCCGAAGTGTGCGTTTTCCTTCTGCAAAGGATTCCGCACCACCAAAGTAGCTAAAGTCTTGACAAGGTTTGTATTAAGCTAGATACGAGGTGGAACTGAACATACCGACGTCGGGACGTGCGTCGTTGCTGGCTGATTTCATGGAGTCGAATAAAGTTTTGATGGGTCACGGCCAGGTTGGTGAAGTGATATGTTTGTGGGAATAACATACCATATACGGAGTATAGGAAACCAAAAGTGGCACCATCCAAAGTGGTGCCATATCGACTGCTTTGCTGTCTCTTACCATCATCACCATCGACAACGATGAGCACCGCTGAACCAGACAGCGCAGAGAATGGCATACCAGACTTTGTCTTGGATCCATCTGACCCGCTCTACATGCTTCTCAACAACACCCACGACCCAAAGCAAGACCCCCCATTTGGCTTTCCGATAGACCTCGACTTTAGTGACCCCTCCTTCTCGGTCTTTGTTGACCCAAACGCGCTTTTCATTGATGCAAAGGACCCCGTTCATTCTACCACTTCAGCTCCTCTTCAGCCGCAGGACTTGCTCAACTCCACTTTCCAATTCTCCTCATCCCCGACACTTAGCTCTGCGTCGGCCTCTGCAGATGACAGCCATTCCGGATTTAATCCTTCTAGTCCCGGAAGCTCATCTAGCACACGTGCTTCTCCCCCAGCTCCTGTAGTCCAGAGGTCGGCCGCAGGTATGCTAGATTTCGTTCTTCCATGATCTCACTGAGTACCTGTGCATTGCTAGATGCCGTCTCTGCCTTCTTTTGTCATAATACTGGATCATTTGCGGCTCCCTTTCAACCACACCTTCCAGTACAACAATCTATTCCACCTACGCCCTCCCCTCCCCCCTTACACGCCACGCAAGGTCCGCAGACACATGTTATAAATACCGTCATGACAGGTCGTCCAAAGACAAGCCATACCACCATTGAACGCCGATACCGCACGAATTTAAATGCGCGTATCCAAGGTCTCAAGGCCGCTGTTCCTGCGCTTCGCGTTCTGGACCAGAACTACAAGAGTGACGAATACAAAGTAGATGACCGTGGCTATATTGATGGTGTCAAGGTAGCACGGAAAGGAAGCAAAGCAAACGTGCTTGGCAAAGCAGTGGAGTATATTCGGTAAGCCGTCAGAAATTGAGGATCGTAGGTATCATTGATACCCCTTCTCTAGCGTCCTAAAGCGGCGTGAGGCTAGGCTTAAACGTGAACAAGATGGTTTGCGAGCTTTGATTTGCGGATTTCCTGGAGGACAAAACGTTCTAACCGAATGGGAGATTGAGTGGATGAAGAAGTTTGGAGGTCCAGAGAAGGATGAGATTGATAATGAAGGTACAGAAGACGTTAGCGATGATGAAGATGGAGATGGAGAAGACGATGGCGATACCTCGGAACGTGTTAGGAAGAAACCCAAAATAGAACCCGCGAAGAGGGAGAAACGAAAGATCGCCCCTGCTGCTCCCATTCCCGCTGTCCCAGGTGGCGAGCTCACTGTCAGTGCGCCTGGTGTCGAAAAGCGTAAACGTGGTCGCCCACGGAAGATCCAACCCAACGTCCCTCCGCCGATCGCTGCTGTTGGACCCACGATGTTTACTGACCCTAACCAACATGGCATTGCGATTCCCCCCACGGCTTCCCAGGTTACTCATCCCCAACAATATCTCCTTGCTGTCTTTGCACTCTTTTCGTTCTTCAACTCACCATTGACCTCCACCTCCGCGCCTCTTGCACACCACACACACAAAGGTTCTGTATTGTCCCATGCTACCTCTCTGCCCATCGCCGAACCTGCGATGGGCTGGACGTGGAACGATGTCGTGCAAATCATCCATTTGGTGGCTTCCCTGACCGTCTTCATCTCTATTGTCATACCCTGGATCCCCGTGCCACAGAGGGTCTACCAGTCGCGGGTAATGCGACTTATACCATTTGCCTCTTCAATTTATCGGGCGTATGCCAGCCCCCCACGCGAAAGCTCAGACCTCCCGACGCCTCCCGACTCTCCTGATGTTAGCGACGACTCTGAGCCAGACTCATCATCTACCGAGTATACCGTTCGTGCCTCTACAGAAGTGTCAAGTCCTCTGAGTGATGCGCCGACTGGTCGATGTGCGATGGATGAGCTCGACAGCCTCATTGGCGCCTTGAAAGTTAGCTCCGGATGGATTGGCATGGTCCGAGGCTCCGTTGGTGCTCTCCAAGTACAAAGTCGTTTTGATACCCGACGCGAACGAAGAGCATGGACACGCCTCGCAGAACTTGTTGTCCTCTCTCCCGAAAGGATACCAACGTCTGTGCGCTGGCAAGTTTTCAACCATCTCACACCTCACTCAAAGGCGTCTGGACATGAAGTGGCTTCCGAAACGCTAATCTCTGATCTCTGTACAACTGCATTGCTTGCGCAGTCTTTACCTTTTGCAGAGTCCCGATCACACGCACTTTGGGCTCGTGCCAGTGCATTAGCTGAATCTGTCGAGACACCAGCGTACCAGCGTCTTGTGCTTGACTCCATGACAATCGAGGACGCCATAGATTGCCTGACGACATCCAAGCCCACTCGCAGGACCACCCCCATCGCGTCTCTTGCGTCTCATGTGTTGCGCGGGCGTTTGCATTCCCATGCGTCTTCCCTCTTCATTCACCGTGTCTCACAAGGCTCAGAGAGTAATTACGAGTTCCCATCAACCGAGGATTCAAAGACATGGAGTGCAACACTTACTTGTGGTCGTAGCCTTGGGGGTGATATCGGCCTGCTATCTGACGCGCTCGCAAACGTGTGGCAAGGCAGGTGCTTCAACCTCGACATTGACGATCTCAGAGTGGACGCCGTGAATGAGGGCATCCTCGCGTTACTTCGTGCTACTGTGCTGTACAAGCAGGTGTTTGAGAGCCAATCTGTCTTGTCACCCCCACCGAGTCCGCCTTCAAAAGTAGGTGATGGGGAACGTGGAGTAGACGTGGTATTACACCTTCGTCGAGTCCTTGGATCAAGCGTGTTTGAAATGGGCGGAGAGTCAAACTCGGGTGGTCTTGCATTGGAAGATGCAAGAGATCTTGTTGTGGACATGGTTGTTGGCTTGCAGAGAGAACGGAGGCGTGTCAGCTAGGTTACTTCGACTTCTACTCAGACTTGTTGCATGTTTTTGTCTTCGTCCTCATGTATGTATTTGGTGCCGAGCACCATCAAGAGTACTAGTGTGAATGCATGTCTGATGCTCACTGGATCTGAGATAGCTAGTATGAGTTTTGGATCTCACACCAGAATAACCAGTTTACAAACTGTATGAACACCTCATAACAGATCATCTCCTCCCTGAAACATCGTGCGGGGCGGGAAAGAGCGGTGCGCGTAGCTGGGTACTCACCGACTGTGTAGGCCTATGCCAGCGCCACGGCGACTGTTGAAAAATGTCGGGGATGTACCAACCAAGACAATCCCAGGTATCTCCTTGTCGTCGGGTGCATTTTCACCAACGACACAGACATGGCTAGTATTATTTTCCCTGAAACTGTGGCTCTGGGTCCCTTTGTTCCCTGTGTTCCTACTAGAAGGTGGGTGCGAAATGACATACGCATCTGTTTTGCACAGTTCACCGCGATGTGTACGTGTCATTCAGCTTCGTGGAACATTGTTAACAGCTAGACGGCAAGGCGGACTCTTTGTTGGGATGGCCAGATCCATGTAGCGTAGAAGTTTGTAGTTGGAATCAGAGAGTCGTGAGTCTCGTCAACGGCGGGTTCTGGGAGGGGATCGACATTGAAAAAAGTGGCCGCGTCTTGGTATCGAACCTCGATGTTGTACCCCAATCACTTGGAAACTTTGCAGAGCGTCAGAAGGGCGCTCTCTACTCAAGGTCAGAAGAAGGAAGTGATCCAAACACAAACAACCATTACTAGAGCAGGCGCTAGCAAGTCAATACAGTAGGCCAATTTTACATAAAACTTTTGACAGCTCGCTTTCAACATTCCCTGAATAAATGGCTGGCGACTTGAACGTTCCTCCAGGTCTGGGCGACGTGAAAGCCCGTGTATACGCCGAAGGTGGGGCTGAGTACCCCTGGCGATCAGTCGAGCACACACGTCTCTACACCAACGCATTCGTTATCGAAGGAAACAAGGTAAGCCTACATACGTCGCTCGGCGACGATCAGGCAAAGGTGGCTTGATATCGTTCGTTGTTCGATGTAGCTACTGCTCGGGTTCAAGAAACGTGGTATCGGTGCAGGACTGTAGGTCGTCTCTTCTTGACCGTGTCCCCTACCGCGTGTTCTCGCAAGAGGCGAGGGCTTGCGGATGCACGAGCGCATGTCCGTTGCTGTTTGTGCGAATGCTGACGGGTCGTGGTGATATCGTAGGTACAATGGATTCGGAGGCAAAGTCGAGCCAGGCGAGACGCCCGCACAAGCCGCTCGACGTGAGCTGAAGGTGCGTGTCATTTCTTCTATTTCTTTTTGGCTAGCACCTTCGGATTTTCCTGATGGCCTTTTGAATAGGAAGAGGCCGGAATAGATGCCCCGCTCGAGTTTGTGGGGACACTGTTTTTCACTGTCATTGGCGTCGACCAGGCGTTTGATATCCGGATTTATTCTGCACGCGAACATGTTGGAATACCAACCGAGTGAGTGTTGGACCTGCCTTTCTTCCACAGTGTAGCACTCCTGGTTAGTCTGACATTTCTTTTTCCTTCGTACACATCGCTTGTTCCGATGGAAATCATACAGATCGGACGAGATGAAGCCAGCATGGTTCTCCCTCTCAGACGATAGTCTGCATGGACGGCACCTTGGCTTGTCCAGCAACCCAGTCGATCGTGCCTCCACAGATCTGCCATCCATACCCTACAACCAGATGTGGGCAGACGATATCCACTGGCTTCCGCATCTCGTGCGTGGCGAGCACTTTGTCGGACGCGCAGACTTTGACGAGGAAAATGTGATGAGGCGATATTGGTTTGGAAGCGTGTCGGGCAGTCGAGACTAGGTGCGTAGATCTATTGATGGACTGCGGACGCTTGAGAAGCTCACCCCGGAGTCGTAGGCAGACTCTTGGTATCTCTCAGGGTCTTGTAAAATCATTTGAAATGATACAAGTCTTGTTGATTCTCGAAAACATGCTGCAGCATGAAGACACCGAGTCTTTGTGACCATCACACCTTGGAAGGTTGCTCTCTACTCACATATTGGTAGGAACTAAGATGCCAATTGCTGCCGAAAATCTGAAAGTAAGGACCGCACCGTCTTTTACAATGGGTGATACCGTGATAGAGGCCGATGAAAGCAAACTAAACCAAAATTCTAGCCTGTACCACAGGGGCTAAATATACAAATATGGAAGGTATGGTCAATATGCCTTCCACTGCTCGATGCAGACCGAATGGCCACACAGACTTTTGCGGAACACGCAGTGTATTGCAGGAACGACAGCGAAACTCACCAACGTGTGCTAAATCACCAGGCATTTCCTGCTAACATACGATTACCCTCGCTTGACAGCAGAGAAACACTGCGTATAAAAATGGAGGAGCTTGTTGCAAGTATTACTAGGAGTAAGTGACTCGTCAGATGCGTCATGACCCATAATTGTAGTCTCTCAAAATCTGTCCTGCTGCAAACACATTGTTCAAATTGCAGCATGGCATTCCCAATCATATGCTTGCGCATGAGTTGCATAAAGTTCATAGGAAGATCAATCAACGCTGGTGAGATACGTATACAATTTTGAATTCACCAGCTGATACCAAGGTTGTTGACTGTATTTTTGGACCTACGAGTAGCGGTTGTCCATTAGACATTAGACACGTTGGGTATCCGTCATTGTAAGTGATGACCGGTGACAAACGAAGAGAGCTAACATCTAGCATTCTACACATTGTGGAGCACTGGTCTATGAATGATAACCCAACACTATATGATCAGTTTCGATTGATGGTAGTTAATAAGTGTATGCGTGTACTATGCGAAACAACATCGACGAGGTGCGTTTGAGATGCGAATATTGACTCGAGTCCGTGAAAGCCAAACGTGGGTGCCTTTTTGTCGCACAAACACATGCCGACGTAAGAGCTGATCCATAGAAAACAAAAAGAGAAAGAAGACGCACGAAAAATGCTAGGAGTATGGCAAACCTCCATTGCCAGTCCCACTCCCTCCAGCGCTGGCATCCGCAGCTGACCCTCCATACCTCGGCTCTCGATCTCTCCCCCGATCTCGTTCCCTGTCCCCGCCCCGGTCC
>JBBPTN010000128.1:0-47484 GCA_038094075.1 Xerocomus spinulosus | reverse complement strand
CGCCAGTGCCGTCACCACGGGTGAAATCACCACCCTGGAGCATGAAACTCGGAATGACACGGTGGAAGGAGGAGCCTGCATAGCCAAAGCCGTGTTCACCGGTAGCGAGTTCACGAAAGTTCTTGGCCGTCTTGGGTACGACATCATCATAGAGCTTGAACACGATCCGACCAGCATTTTGGCCGCCGATTGAGATATCAAACTGAAAATGTTGTCAGTGACTGGTAGGCGTTGTGGTAGAGAACACTCGCGTAGACGTTTGCCATGATGGATTGTAAGAGACAGAGGAAGATCGCAGGGAAAGCTTGATAAAGGGCTTCGGACGATGCCGAATCAGCGCCGGAGATCAGCGGAAGTTCCAGCTGAGTCATCCATCACTCTCCCACGGGTATAGAGCAGCCTGGCTATGGTCAGCGAGGTCCGATTCTACACAAATACATGCGCTGCGGCTCTCACGCGGTCTATACTTGATTGATGGTAGTAGGGAAAAGTGCTCCAAACATAAAAATATACATCAAAATGTGGAGTCGTAATATCTTCAAACCCCCGTGTCAAATCTAGGCGGTGTCATTATCTTAACACCCACGACAGTATACGTACACCGCGTGGTCGAGACCGGCCTACTGATGGACGTAATCCTCATATGCCACCATGTTATACGTACATGCGAACGATCATCTGAACAATGGAAAATCTCGTATCACTTCAGACCACCTTGTTACAAACGATTACGCCTGCACCGATTGCACGCCAACATTTCACAACCCTGACAACGCTAAACCAACGATCGACTCTGAATCCAAGCGGTACGAGAACAAGACGCGACCACTCACGTAAAGATAAAATGGCAAATAGTCTCCACAACTCTCACAGCGTCCTTCACCATCTTCAAAACGCCAATGGAAATGATCGCAATCATGGTCTATCCTTAATCTCTCCATCATCTCTTGGATCATGCGTTCTCGGATGGTATCAGCGTGGGTCGTATACCAGGGTCGGTAGGTTTCTGCAGCGTATCGTGTTGGAGCGGGAGGGCGTTCCCGTCGGTCCGCACGCGCTGGTCGTCCAACTTGTTGCCAACCCCCAAGCTGTGCGTTCACTCTCTGCTCCGCAGTGGCCAATAAACGATCGTCGTCCCACTGTCGACACGAGCACGTCTTCCACTTTGCCTGACAGAGATAACAAAATTCGGTTCGGCATCGACACGTCATGTGGAAACAACCGATGTTGAGCTCGATCATTTGGGAACAGCCTGGGCAGCGAGCCCAGCCAGAGGTACGGCTAAGCTCGAGAATCTCGGTGGCGCCCGCGTCTGGACGACAGACGTGTGTCCAGTCACCGCTATGTTCCTCGCGACACTTGCCACATGTCCGCTTTCTGCATTCCGACGCAGGACAAGTATAGATATTTTCGGCGCAGTCGCCTTCTAATAGTGGCCCCAAGAACCGACTGCAAGATGAAGAGTAACAATAGACACGTTTGAGGGTACTGAATTCAATCTCCTTTTCCTTGAACGCCATGATCAGTGGTTGTAAAAGATGGGATTGAACTTCAGCAAAAGGAATATTCTGCTTGCAACAGCGAGGAGGAAAGAGCGTTTCGTCTCGAGTGGCGGACTTGAATAGATCCGTGATACAGGTTATATCATAGTAGTGACCACAGGGTGCTCGGATTTCCGCTCCATGGATCGCATCCCGGCAAATGACACAGTCATGACCAGTTGGGCTGCCAATATCCAGGGGTCAGTAGGCAATAGACGGACATGAGATTAGACGCACCCTTTGAATACTGGTTTCTTTGGCGGAACACTGCTGGTGCTGGTCGGGCTTGTCGCCGAACCAAATAAAATTTCTCTAAACGTGAGGGGAGTTTCTCCCCTCTCCAAAACCCCCCTGGAATAAATATAGTAAATTGTTGTCGAAGCTCGAAGAATAATCTCCTACCTGGCAACCCACACTCCAGATGGTTCCAGGCCCTGCAGTTTAGCTTCTTCCATCGAGTGTATCTTCCATTCACTATTAGAAGTCGGCACCCTATGAGATAGACGTGACTTCGAGATCAAGTGACCTTGTTCATGTTGTTGGTTATCCGTTTGCTTGATTCCTCCTCTAAATCTACCTTCCCTCATCAAATTTCGAATGGAAGAAGAAAATCTACTCACCTTTCATTAGTTGACAGAGGAACTACGCTCATCGGACTAGGGTTGGACGTCCGAGAAGGGGCCTTTCCCGTCTGCTGCGATGATAGCGTTGGACTAGCGTTTCTGTTCGATAGATGTGGTTGGATCATCAAACATTACGGACATCCTTACCTCGTAGTCTGCACCTCAGGTTGTTCTCTACCCTTTCCTTTTGCTTCCTTCGTTGGGCGCACCTCCTGCATCCCGCTTTCGATTGAAGCGGCAGGTGCGCTCAAGGGCGGGCCTTTTGCCCGTGGTGAGATCGGGGTAACTACTTCAAGTTGTTGATTACCCGTTTGTTTGGTTTCCACCCTACGGCTCTCTTCAACTACATTTGAGCAGCGTCCGCGAGGACACCCACCTTTTGTCGTCGTTGGGTTTGGGGGGGACGTACGGTGTCTCCACCGAGCTCTTGGCGACCTCTCCATGTTTCTTCTTCTTCTTTTTCTTTCGCCTGGTCCGATTTTGCCAATGTGCACACCATGAGCCAACTCTGAATGTTTGTCACAGACACACGCACCTTTTACCCTTTGCCTCAGGTTCCCCACGTGGCGTTTCCGCTGTCGCCTCCTGGTCACCACCCTCGTCCGAGTCCTCTGCGACAGCAATCCGTTCTGCAAACAACCGATCCTGGTCCAACAATGCCAACTCGCGTGCTTGCTGAATCAAGTCATTCAGAGCGATATCGTAGTCTGTCGGTCGACCGCCAGCGCTTATTTTGCGCATCAACGACGACTGGAACTCGTCTCGTTCTTGAAGGCTGAGGCTGTCCAGGAGCCTCAGCAGGTCTTGTTCGTACGTACTCTCGGTGCGCTCCCTCGGTGCGAACCGACCGAGAGGCTGCCCTCGAGAAGGACCAGCGACGCTCATGGACAAAAGGATGGAACAATGGAGATAAGCAGCGTGCTCGGTCACCCCTTTTTAATCGGACCTATCAACACGTGGTGCACCCTCTTGATGTGCTTCTAGAACCCCCGTGAATTGAAAGGAGGGTCGCCTTTGTGTTCTCGGCTGATCAACGTGAATCTTACAGTTGCTGTGGGTGTTTTACATAAACGCTCCAAGCCCTCTGAATCGGCAAGCACACTGACCAACTTATTCCTTGAGTGTAGTCGATTTTATCATGGGTCGCTATTGAATGCGTCTCCAGCCGGGAGCCCATGAGCCACCCAGATGACATCGATTATATGCCATCGATGGCATGGTGGTTTGCAGTTCCATGCTCTTTCGGGCCATCGGGCCGTCTAACCCCAACTGCAAGGTGGCGGTAATCCTGGATCTCACTGTACGCGCAGACAATACGCGTGCGCATGAACCTTGTATATGGCAACCTATATTCCTTCAAAACCGACGCAGACGAGCACAAAACGACCATCCTCCTTTAATATGACCCACACGTGGTGTGTCCAACGGTGGGCCTTCTCAATGTCAGAGACCATTGCGCGATAAACGGAGGGCTCTCTCCTCGTTCTCGACCAAACGAACACAAAAAGGTACTGTGAACGCACCAAATTCTCCAAATCGACTCCAGTTTACCACTTGACAGATACACATACGCGCAATGTCCGTACCGCGACGGCGAGGCAGTGATATGTCATGACCACGGTCGAGCTTTTGTGTGCGATTCCTAAACACGCTTTGTAGCTCCCAAGCGCAGATCCAGGTAGAGAACAGTTTTATGTGTGGGAAGTTCTGGAAATGCCATTTCTATACGTCAGAGGCGATCGCATGTGTGACCAACCAGACGACTGACTGGGACCTCTGTTGTTATCACTGGGCATGAGCCTGGCCCACTATTCGTCGATCGTTGTGAATCCATCGAATTGTGGTCGACATGATGAGTTGCTGGGGCCACTAGAATAAGCGATCAGCGAAATCTACTATGCACATCCTGTACATTGTTTTTATCAGGGGGCACTCGTAAGAGGAAGCCATACGAATGTCCGCACAAAATCAAATGAACAAGACGCAGCGGGACTTCCAGGCGAAGTTTCGAGAGCTCATTGGTAGTCAAGACTCTTTTTTTTTTGACAGGCCATGAGGGCGTTGGGCAACCGCCTAGACTGGTCCCCAACACCCGGCACAAGGCGCGGGGTCACTGCCACCAAAGAGGCACTCAGGCTCAATTTGGTACCATTCGGCTAAAGGCTAACCCACGGTCGGGGAGGAGATAAATCGCCTACTGTCCAGGGGAAAATCCATTTACGGAGACATCGCGTGAGGAGCCTTCGACATCAAGGACTCACGGAGTACTGTGGGACTCGCTGACATATCATCATTCTTGCGTCAGATCAACAATACCCACTAAAAACCCCTGGCGGTTGGGTGGTTCGAAACCACGAGCCCGCGTAAACGCAGACCCAGGGGGGGTGGCACATCCGCTAAGCCACCATCCCCCCGTAGTAGTCAAGACTCTAATTCAGGCGCCGCGTAAAATTGAACTGTGCCGACACTGAGCCGAGAAGAACACTCGGAGTCTCTCAGGGCACACTCGGTCTTGTTTGAAACGCTGCAGGTAACTTTATTGACTGAAACATGTTTAGAACGGAATTACCCAATGAAGGGACATCATTATGGTCCCAAGGCCATCCCAATGCAGTAAACTTGCTAAGTTGAAGGCTCGGACTTGTTGGCGTCGGGTTTTTCCTTTATTGAACGGCCTTGGGCTCCCTTCAGGCGAATAATATTGATGCCAGTCATTCTACATTCAGCGAACTCCATCGGGACCAGTATTACAACGCAAGGTCTACCAGGGTGCAAGGCAATCAAACGCTCAACACCATCGTACACGGCAATCAGATCTCCAGGATTCTCAATCGAGTGAGGAGTTGCACTCGATATTACTGTGGACACATTGACACCATCTTTCCATGTAGATCTCACTGAAGCGTTTCGCAAAGCGCGTGTCGTCGAGCCTCGTTCACGACGACAAGAGAGTACGGTGCGCGCCTATGATGCCGTGACGGGCGAACGATGTACCCAGTTTAGGGATTTGCAATCGATTCATTCGGTCATTCCGCCCATTGGCGGTGCGTGGATCGCTTGCTGTCATGGATCTGCCAAGGTGGAGGTGCTTGGGGACCGTGTACTATGTGTGGGACCGTGTCAACGGGGAATGCATAGCCACGTTTGCAGGGCCTATCATCAAGGTCACGACTTGCGTATGCGGTCGCAGACACACCAGCGGGGCGAGGGGTGCCATCTGGTGAGAGGACGGATCGCTCTGTGTCTGGTGTCTATCGGCGTCGGCGTCGCATGACCCCCTTTGCGGCGATCGAGCTGTAGTCAAGAATATGGATTTTGTTCGATTCTCAGACGATCGGTTGACGTAGAGAGGTGGGACTGTCCTTTCCTGGGGTGTCCTTGATTTGGGTGATGAGGTTATGACACGGTGTGCCCTCTGTCCTCCGTCTCAGGAAGGGCGACGGTGAGGGTACCAGCGCGCTGCTGGTACCCGCGATGTCGATGCCTGTGAAGCTGACGATCATGATCTACCTAGTTTCGACATTCAAAGCAATCCGACGACATCTCTCTCACTCTTTTCGCACCGCATATCGGATCCGAAAGGACGGTTGGCTCGTCGAGGGAGAGGGACGAATGATATGGATTCCACAGGCGATACGTACACACGGCAAGGACACGTTTTACGCGTTCGCAGATGGTTCGGTGGCACTCTGTACGCCTTCCTTGTTTTGACTCTTTTCGAAATACGAATAACCTGGGAACTGAGTGATGCAAAAGTGAGCATCGAGTGTTGATTCTCGTTCATGTATACCATGTATTGCCAGCAAGGTTAATGAAGAGTCGAGAGTTTGGTGTTTGAAATCACCCGCGTAAGAACCTTGCGAGACACATATTCGACAAAACACCCTCCCGCTCGGTACCACACGTGCTTATCTCTGATCGTCCCAGTCCAGTACTCTTCTCACAGACGGTTCCGTCTGCATCGATTACACGCCAACGTGTCACAGCCCTGACAATGCTAACACGACGGCCGTCAGTCCAAACCAAGTTGCTATCACTCACAAAAAGATATAGTGGTAGATGGTCCGCAGTCTTGGTAGTGCCATTAGTGGGCATGATCACGGTCACCGTCTGTTCTCAACCTCTCCAACGATCACAATAAAGGATCCAAAGCATCGATCATTGTCCGCACTTGCCAACAAGTGTACAATCACACATCAAGAAACCAGCACCAGTTTCACAGCTCACATCTGCACTTGGACAATGCACCCAAACACCTCCCTCACACGACTGAGCTACTAAACGCAAAAAACGTCCAGAGAACACCAACCATGAAAGACCACGCACCATTTTCATACACGCCCGGGTCTTGGGATACCGCGCACAGACATCGTCCACGTCGATCACCACCACGTCCTCGTCCTCGTTGACGAGCGTCACATCCGAATCCATCACCTGAAGCTCAACGTCTTCCTCTTCCACTTCACGTACTTTACTGTCGCCCTGGACATCCGTTTTCCCAACGCCTTTTTTATCGTGCGTCGGCGCCGCACCGTCGTGGGTAGCTCGCGTCCTTGGCGGTGGGAGATACGTGATCACGCGTGGCTTGGCCTCGGGCAATGCCCCCTTGGCCATTCGTCGGATCGGGAGCGTGAACAGCCCAGACTGGCGCATCCCACCACGCCTGGCAGCCCGATTCGTCAATGCGACTGCCCCGCGGTGTGTCCGCGCCAGCCTCGTCGACCACGACCCGTCCGGATCGTCCTCACCAAACGTGTAGGCGGACGGGCAGCGCCGAGATGGAGATGGCTTTGGCAATGCCAATACATCGACGCGTGGTTTCTTGGGTGCCCTGGGCGGAGACGGGTCCGGTGACAAACACTTGCGTTTCGGTGGGGTGCGTATATGCGGTGGATCGGGGTTGGGTCGAGGGTTGGGTGCCAGTGACGATGTGTTCAATCCCTCGTTCAGCGCATTCTTGAGCCAGCCTGGTACTGTTGCTCGTCCGTTCTGATCCTGATTGTCATTCGTAGGTAGACGGGGCAATGGGGTGGTGTTCTCTCTGGGCTGGTTGGTTGTATGCGCGGGTGCTGGTAGGGATGTGCGCGTGGTATGCGCTGAGAGATAATGTGCACCTCGATACACTTACCCAATGGGAGGTTTGGAGAGGGTCTTACCTGCGAGTTGGATAGGCGACGGAACGCCCGGCGAGCTGTGATGGAATGCAGGGCTCTTTACAACATGACTCAGGGCAGATGCGCGTTGAGACACCGCTTGGCGCACTGGGGATGACTGGGTGGCTATATGCGCGCCAAAAGACCGTCCAGGGTGAGAATGGATGAGTGGGCTGGATGTATGCGCGGATCCCACATGAACGGGCGGGTTTTGAGGAGGTTGCGGACGTAGCTTTGCCGATTTTCGCGGGCTCTGATGGCCCTGGCGTGATGAGGTACCCGGGATCGTCGTCGTGGCACAATTATTCACGTCACGTACAGTGGACCGCCCTGCTTTTTCGGCCTGTCTCTTGAATGCCTCGACGATGGGCTTTGGTCGCGGTTTCGGCGGTGACGGTGCTGGTCGAGTCCGAGTTGGCTCTGAGCGACAGGCGGCATTGATCCGTGCGATGCTCCAAGGATTCGGGCGGTATTCGACGGTTTCTTTTCTCCCAGAGAGATCCATTTCACGTAAAAGACGCGCTTCGTTGCTTTCGCCATCGACATTTGGTTCTGCGTCCGAGTCCGAGTCCGAGTACTGTCCGGAACGTTTCCTGAAGCGAAATGCCCACATGGATGGTGGTGGTTGTTTGGCAAGAGCCTTGGGAACAAACACTGCGCCACTAAACCTTGTTCGGTCCTGTCCTTGTGCCCGACTCGGAATGTCCCTTGTAGAATGTTCGGTGCTTTCTGGTCGGCGATGTGCGTCGTTTGAGCGGAAGGACTGAGCGAGCGAGTCGTGCAGTCTTGCGGAAGTGAGCCTTGGCGGGTAAGCTTGGTCCTAGCGACGGAACCGACTTGCAGGGTCCGAGTAATTTGTAACCACAAACATAAGCGGCGTTAAGGAACGTATTTGAGGGCTCACTTGAGCTCGGTTTTTTTCCCTTTCAAGATGTGGAAGAAGAGCCTGGTCGCTGTTTTCCACCGTCGGACACCGTCCGAGACGCCACTGCTGTCTTCCAGAAAGTCACGGCCATTCAGCACTGTGACACTCGACCCAGTGCTGGAGAGAGACAGCGACGACCAGGCTCAGTCAATGCCCACCACCAATGAAAAGGACAGGGAAAAGGCAGCTTCTCTGCCCGACACCAAGAAAACCGACCCGACTCGCGACATTGAATCCAACACGCCCTCCAAGATGCGCAACATCAAGACCATGTTGATGGAAGAGATCGACACGGCGCAGGCCGCAGCACCGTTGACGGCGTACTGCTTTATGACTGGCTTCATGTACGTCTTCTCCTGTTTATCGCGATCTCACAACTCGCTCACCCCTACACAGCGACGCAGTGTGCTTTACTGCAATATACGTTTGGTGTGCCTTCCAGACAGGCAATACTGTACAAGTACGTCCCATCGCGCGTGTTTTTACCCCTTACTGACACCTTTTCAGCTCTCACTCGCAGTTGCGAGATTGTTCAATGGCCAGCATGACTACTCTTTCCACATCGCCGATCGACAAGCCCTCTGTTCTCTTCTCTGCTTCATCGTGGGTGCATTCATCGGACGTCTCGGCGACAAAATTGGATGCAAGACTCGGATGTGGCTGACCCTCGGCACGTTCATCCAAACCATTCTCACCATGGCCGCCGCCTTGACGCTCTGGAAGAGCAACTCGGGCAGCGTCGGAGACACGCGCGGTGACCCTGCCTGGACCGATACCCTCACATTTGTCACCATCGGGTTTATCAGTGCCAGCATGGGTCTGCAAGGCATCATGGGCAAGCGTCTCGGTACCCAGTTCACCACCACCGGTGCGTCGTCTTCCAAACACACATGTGGAGTAGTGCTGACACAATCCGTGGACAGTCGTCCTGACCACGACGTGGTGTGAGCTCATGACAGAACCACAGCTCTTCCAGTTCCGCCGTCTCGTCGTTGCCCGTGATCACAAGGTCATGGCGATCTTGTTCCTCTTCATCGGCGGTTTTACGAGCCGTGCGTTGATAGACAAGGTTGGGTCTGCGGGTACGCTTGGCATTGGGACTGGTCTCCGATTCTTGGTCGCGCTCTGGTGGCTCATTGTGCCTGCCAAGAAGGGGAGGAAGTGAGCTTTGACTTGCCCGTGCGCGTTTATGCAGAACGATCAAGATACATGCACATGCGACGGTGACAGTGTCGGTGACGGACATGCAACAACGGAATATCTGTCCCGAAAGACGAACTAAAAAACAAGTAGGAATGAACGTAGACGAAACAGAGACAGACGACGTAACGCCGTGTCGGATTTGTGGTACATGATTGGGAACCAATGTCGATATACCAAAGGCATCCTCTCTTCTTCTCGTCCCATATGGTTTTCTTTTGCATGTATAATCTTATAAGCAATATTAATACATAGAGCACACTCGACGTGCAAGACCTAGTACTGCGTACACAACGGTATTGTTCCTTTCAAGTATGTAGTACATTTGAAGTTTGTGACGAGTTGGCAAGTCACGACCTGCTTCAACACTGAAGAATCATCAAGACGTTTCCAAAGGAATTCGCTGACGAATTGTATGTATTGATCACGTAGGTCTCTCAAACTATTTCCTTGTAGTACGCTATGTTACATCGAAACAGCAGGCTGGTGTAAAAGGTCCTCGGTCCGAGTGCGGTCGAGTGCCTCTTGCCTCATTGCACGTCTCAGATCTCAGCCACCAGCCACACGTCGCAGCTTCCCACTCTTGTACGCGCCCGTCTCCCTGTCAACTTCAAATACGATTCCCATTGACATGTATGTGCTGTTACCATGGTCTTGTGTGGAGGAACATGCTGATTGTGGTATCAAGGGCGAAATCGGTCACCATTCAAGGTGTGTCACGTCGCTGAGCTTTTTCGTCCATGCGTGATAGATCGTTTTCAGATATCGAACTTCACTTTCAAAAGAGTGGAACCCAGCTACTTCCAAACAGAAGATACTATGTCCAGTTATCTGTGGGGGACGTAAGGCAGTCGACCACCTCGACTCAAGAGAAGAAGAACCACACCCGTTGGGCAGAAAAACTTACTTTGTTCGTACACACCCTCTCGCTTTACACAAGGATACTGAGTGTCGGCAGCGGAGGGAATGATACTTCCGTCCTACTCGTCAATGTTTACCAGAAACACCATACTTCCCGGGACAAGCTCGCCGGAACTCTCACCCGCACGTTCGAGGAGATAACAAGAAAACTGAGCAATGACAGTATGTATGACTTCTCTAGCAAGCGTTTTATTGATGGGATGTCTGCGATCATAGTATTTGAAGAACGCCTCCGCAAAAATACATCCGATGGGGCCGATCTCTCCGATCTGACAATCAAGTTTGCGTTCACTGTTCAGGCCGCTGCTGCGGACGAGGCCCAAGCTACCGGCGCCATCAACCCAGGTGCAGTCAATGCCCCCCCGGCCCCTGCTGTGGACGAGGTCCAAGTTACCGCGGCCGTCAACCAGGCGACAGAAGCAGTTCTTGCACTCGGCGCCACCCCAGCGACTGTTTGTCTCCTTGGCACAGCAATCGATACTAGCACAAACGTCGTCACGGAGGTACAGACATTCGAGGCTATGTGGGGTATCCTGTTGGATAGGCTGAGGCTGTTTGACTTGATCGTTACTGAGATCGCAGCGGTATTTCGTGTTCTCCCAGATTTATTCACTATCTCAACGTCGACCGATAGATTCATCCATATGCTTCGATGGCATGGTCCATCTTATCGGCTGCGAACAAGGCTCGTCTATTCGTATTCTCGCTGGTCGATATTGATAATCTATGCAGGTGTTGATAAGTTAAAAAAATCGTGATGA
This sequence comes from Xerocomus spinulosus, assembly GCA_038094075.1. Classification (NCBI taxonomy): domain Eukaryota; kingdom Fungi; phylum Basidiomycota; class Agaricomycetes; order Boletales; family Boletaceae; genus Xerocomus; species Xerocomus spinulosus. The sequence continues at coordinate 36,360 of JBBPTN010000128.1, read as the reverse complement.
ACAGATCATTCGTTTGGCAGGCACGATGAGCGACGTCTTCGCATTTGTTAGCGATGCTGAGCCGTTGAAGAAAATCAAGGTGCATGTCGAGATCATCACACTTACTCAAGCAGGTGGCGGAATGTGGCCGCTTCATCACCGAATACACTAAACCAAGGAGCTTCTGTACGTTGTTGTAGGTTTGATATTCGTAATTCGAGTACTGATATTTGTATACAGGGATCCGTACTGTGAAATACACTATCTCGGATGTTGATGCAAGGATCACGGGTTACGAGAACAAGTTACGGGAGCTCAAGACTGCATTCCTGGAAGGTGTTGCACTCCACACTGACATCACTGTCGTTCGTATGGTGGATGTCGTGCAGAACATCGGTAAGTGTCAACCTTCTTGGGCATTGTTCGATGTTCATGAGACGCAGCGGAATTGGTTGACCTGAACGACATGACATACGTCCGAGAAGCTAGATATGCAGAGGAAAAAGGATGCTTGCCTGGTACTCGCGAACTACTCCTGCGGGAGATTTGTGACATTTTGAATGATCCTTCTGAAGACGCACCACGCGTGTGTCTCCTCACTGGGGTGGCTGGATCGGGCAAGTCTGCGGTGGCCCATTCTATTGCTCGACTATATGATGAGCATCAAATACTCGGCTCGTCGTATTGCTTCTCCAACGCGGACGTTGCAAAACGGAACCCTAGCAATCTTTTCTGCACCATCGCACGTGACCTCTGTGACTACGATCCAAATTTCAAGTCTGCCCTATGGACGATCGTGAAAGGCAATCGGGCTCTACGGACGTCAACATCACCATTGGAGCAATTGAAGCAGTTCATCGTCGAACCTTACAAACGCCTCGATGTCGCCGGACCCCAGTTAGTGATCGTCATCGACGCTCTCGATGAAAGCGGAGATCGAGAGAGTCGTCAAGCACTCTTAGAAGCGCTTTCAAAACAGATAGCCAACGATGCTCTGTCGACGAACCTTCGCTTCCTCATCACGGCTCGGCCAGAGAGTGATATCGTTGACAAACTTCCAGCTGGCCCCCGCTTGACTCACAAACAAATGGGAGACATTCCCGAGGAGACGATTGACAGAGACCTTGAAAGGTTCATTCGTCACTCCCTTGAAAAGGTTCACCCCCTTGACTTGTCGTGGCCAAACCAAGAGTGGTGTCGACTTCTTGTGCATTGTTCACAGTTTCTCTTTCAGTGGGCTGCGACCGCATGCAAATTCATTCAGATGGTTGGGAAGAATCCCCGGAAGCAGCTGAAATTACTTTTGGAAAGCGATCAGGGTGTCTCCGTTCGGCCACTAGACGAGCTGTACAGAACGATACTATGTCAACTATTCATGGACGACAATTCACGACAATCGTTTCGAGACGCGATGGGAATCATTCTTGCACTTCATGAACCACTCTCTCTTACATCCCTTTCTGCGTTATTCGACTCGAATGAAGACCTGGATCTGAGATACATCATCAAGCCAATGGGATCACTGTTGGATGGGGTACTTGACGAAGAAAAGCCAATCCGACCCCTTCACACATCATTCCGTGACTTCCTACTCGACAAGACTCGCAGTTCGGTCTTCCATGTCAATATCTTATTCCACCACTCCCTGTGGCTTGGACGAGCATTACTGACATGCCTGCAAGACATGCTCAAGTTTAATATCTGTGGCCTCAAGGACTCCCGACTTCGCAATGATGCTGTTCCTGACCTTGCCCTTCATGTGAAGAAAGCCATCCCCCCTCACCTATCATATTCATGCCAATACTGGATGGACCACCTGCAACATACTCCTTGTACACCAGAATTACTGAATGATGTGACCTGTTTCTTCCAGGGTTTCTTCCCATTCTGGATTGAAGCCATCAGTCTCCTCTCCCTGTCCTCTCCACTGTTTCCCATCCTATCTGCACAAAAGGCCTGCACTGTTCTAAGTACTTGGGTAAAGGTGGGTGAAATAGTGATCACCTGTGAGATATACTCATAAAGGTGGATACTAGAACCAGAGGTAGCCACATGCATCCCAATTCATTCAAGTGTTTTCACCTGTCCTGAGAGAATCCACTCCCCACCTGTACTTATCAGCTATGCCCCAGACACCAACCAAATCTCTCCTATGCAAACTCTGGGTTGACCATCTCCAGAAACATGCTTCCCTCTCCTCTGGGCATCCAGCCACCTGGCCAGCAGAGGTTCATAACTTGCAAGGACATACAGGTCCTGTTAGTTCTGTTGCTTATTCCCCAGATGGCAGACACATTGTCTCTGGCTCTAGGGACAATACCATTAGGGTGTGGGATGTTATCACTGGTCACACTATAGCAAGTCCATTCCAGGGGCATACAGATTGGATCAATTCTGTTGGATAGCAGGCACATTATCTCTGGCTCAAATGATAGAACCATTAGGGTTTGGGATGCCACCACTGGTCAGACTGTGGCAGGCCCATTTGAAGGGCATACAAATCAAATCACTTCTGTGGGTTATTCCCCAGATGGCAGGCACATTGTCTCTGGCTCAAGTGATGAGACTATTAGAGTTTGGGATGCCACCACTGGTTAGATTATAGCAGGCCCATTTGAAGGGCATACAAATCAGATCAGATCTGCTGGCTACTCCCCAGATGGCAGGCATGTTGTCTCTGGCTCAAATGATGAGACCATTAGAGTTTGGGATGCCACCACTGGTCAAACTGTGGCAGGTCCATTCCAGGGACATACAAATTGGATCACATCTATTGGCTACTCCCCAGATGGCAGGCACATTGTCTCTGGTTCATGGGACAGCACTATTAGAGTTTGGGATGCCACCACTGGTCAGAATATGGCAAGTTTATTACAGCACAAAGGTGGTGTCAATTCCATTACATGCTCCCTTGATGGTAAATTTATTGCCTCTGCCTCCGATAACCATATAATGGTGTTGAGGATGGGGGAACTTCTTTCTTTAGGTCATTTGGATATAAGTAATGGTTGGGTTCTTTCCTCTAATTGTGGTGTTTGTGGCTGGCTTGCACTTTGGAACAGGGACATTTATCTTCCTGTACACACTTTGATTATGTCTTCTCATGGGATCTATACAGCTGATATTGATAGTTCTTTGTTTGGAGAGGCCTGGATTTCCTGTTGGAAGTAATCTCTATGTCTTCTTTCATGGTTCTTGTACTGTATTTGTAATAATATATGATTTTCTTTACATTGATGGTGCTTAACACTTGTATCATTTTGAATGGATATATGTATACATACATATTCATGTGATGTGAGTAAAGATTAAGCTAAGTCCACAACATAGCTTGTTTTTCTCTGATTCATAATCTGGTGAAATATATAGATGGATAATAAACAGATTTGTGGCCTACTTATATTGTAAGAGGACTCTGGGCAATAACCATTCTAACACCCTCCCAACTAGGAACATTTGCCCACTTTGCAGATGCAAACATATGTATAGAAGGAAATCCTTCAAGGTAAAGTGCTATGTTGGTTTGATGGGCTGTGGGTGTCCATGCCCCCATCAATGCACAGATGAACTGATTGGGCAGATAGTTGAGGAATGCTGGATTTATGGATGATGATCAAGATGCTGGATAGTGTTGAGAGGGCGTCTCGTCACAGGATATGAATGACGATGCAGAGGGCGATGAGTGATGAGCCCATTCACTGTTCATGCCCATCTGCTAGGGAAGGTCACTGAGTCACTAGACATGTAAGTATACTCACCAAGGGTAGTAGTGCTGGAGTGGCTTAGGGATGATGGTGGAAAGGGAAGAAAGATGCTTATTGAGCTGTGCTACAACAAGCAGGTTTATATACTATAGCCGGCTACCAAATACAGAGTATTTAGGGCCGGCGTGGGAGCGCCGCGCCTACAGCATGTGTAATGCTTAAGGGCAGGCGTGTGAAGCACAACGCGCTATCTCCACTGGTGTGGGATAGGTTCCCGCAGTATGTGCATAAGTGTCTCAGGTGTGAGAACACTTTCCCATAGGAGTGTGAGAAGGATATAGTTACCGCTGAAGCGTATATCCTATGATGTCTCTGTGTACAGTGACCGCTAGAGCATGTACACTTCAACACACATGAACGACTGGGTCAAGGCAGGTGCCATGGCATATGATGATGATAACGTTGAAGGTGACCACCACCACCACAATGGCGATGGTGATGGCAAGGTGTGCACGGGTGTGCACTATCACCATGGTGACAGCAACAATGAGGACGGCGAGGGGACTGCATTCATGCAACACCACCACTATTGCGAAGACAACAGCAAAGCTGGTGGAATTGCAATGGTGATGACACAACCGAGTGAAGGGTAGTGGCAGCATGGCAACAAAGCTAAGGGCATGAGCAATGCAACTGTGTGCCCACCACCCAACAGTGATGATGACTATGGCGATGGCGATGTGGGCAGCATGCTAGTTATATACAGTAGATACTGACTGTACATAGGCTTGCTTTATGTATTTTCAAATACAGTTTTTTGACATATGCTTAAACTGTCAAACACTTGAGCATGCGGTGTGATTACTTGCAAGCACTTAAGTTGCTTGAGCATATGATATGGGAATTACTTAGTGGACTTATATCACTTGCTGCACTTGTCTGCTTGAACCGAATTCCGCAAGTAGCTTAAGTGCTGCCAAGCAAAGTGAACATTTGCAGATGTATTGATAGGATCACAGCAACACAGTAATTCATAACCAAAAAAAATCAATCTGTGTACATATTATTATCCACCTGCATTTCACTTCTGTCCAAATCACAGTCCATCTTGTTATCAGAAGAGACCTTGTCATCAGAAGGGTCATGGTTGGACTAGTTGGATGGACTATCATCAAGGTCTGTGTCCACTAGCCCATTGGAAGTAGAGGAGGAGCTGTTGTCACTACCATCTCTATTCATGGATTGCATCCAAAAAAATGCAGTTTGAAATTGTGCCCTTTTCCCCTTCACTGTCACAGGCTCTACTCCAGCATGCATACTAATTGTAGGTTAGTGGTCAGTGTACATGTAACATCTGTAGAGTACTCACCTTCCATTCTGAAATACCAGCTATAAGAGTTTGTTGAGTATGCTAGTATCTGCTGTCACACTTTGGAATTCTTTGAGTGAAATTTGATGGCCTTTGAAGATGCTGATATACATCAGGAAACTGGTCAATGACTATGTGTTCCCATTACTTACATGAATGTACCTAGTCCAGCATCATCTAGGTAATTTATATAGCATCTCACACTCTTTTTGTGTGCACTGAGTCCAGCATTGTCTAGTCATACAGGTGAGCCCTGGTTCTTAGCCCAAGAACCAATCTTTACAAATTAGATTGCAATTCTTGCACAGTTGAAGCAAGGGCAAGCTCACACTCAATCAATTATGCCACATATACATATTTGATCAAATCATGCATACATCTAGCTCAATGGGTAAATATGACCATATTTATGAATTGACAGGGGCAGAAAACTACCCACAATGGAAGAGACAGATGAGACTAGCCCTTGAGAGTGAGTAACCCTGGTCACACTCAGTAGTGGAACTAATCCACTTGATCTATTCTCTTTCACAGTCATTATGCCCACTCCCTCCAATTCAAAGTGTCCTACCCTGGATGAAACCAAATCCATTTTGAAGTGGCTCATGAAAAATGCTTAAGCAAAAGCCTTGCTTGACTGCAAGGTTTTCACTATTGTTTCTATGTTCTTGAATAATGAGCACACTGTCTATAAACAATGGGACATGCTTGATGAGAGGTTCACTCAAGAAGATTTTCTTTCTCAATGTTAGCTTTGCACGTTAGTTCATACTGAGAAATTAAATGATGCAGAAGACACCTCTTGCTATGTAGGAGTCTTTGAGGACACTCCTTGATATTTTTTAGCAATGGGAGTCATATATTCAGATGGTGAAGCTATCTTTGACTTATCTCAAGGTCTTCCTAATACTATCAAGTGGCAAATCTTTTGTGAATTGGCTATGGGTAAGGCAGCATCCTCTAAGTCTGTATCCTCCTCTTCAGCTTCCTCCTCACCCACTACTTCTTTCTCTTTAAATGATGCCATCCAGTCCTTGCTAGACAAGGCCAATGCTATTGCCAGTAAACACAAGCTTGCAGATCCTGGGTCTGAGTATGCTATGCCAGCTGTTGTGGACAAGTCAAAAGTCAACCCCAACACTGGTATCTGTGTTCATTGTAATAATCTGTGAGGTGTTTATTACAACAACTCTTCCTGCTTGAGTAAACCTCAGACTAACTCACATGATCTGGCTTATTGCTATTGGACTGGTGGGGGTATGGTGGATTGGGCTCCCCCTTGGATAAAGGATAAAGGTTCTCATGCTAAAATGGCCAATGTTGTTGCTGCAGCCTTTTTGATTTCAGCAACCCAGAAGCCAGATCCCTCTTCTTACAGATGCAAGCTGTCTTATTTAGCCATACAAGATGCTGATGTCAATCCACTGGCATTGGCTACTAGCAACTCAGGTGACACCATTCTGGATTTAGATGCCACATCTCATCTGATCAAGGACCATCACCACTTCCTTGATTTTATGCCTAAGGATGTTTTGGTGTGGATGGCAAATTTGGAAACTCTTGTCACTCTTGATCATGGAACATGCATTGTTGAGCTTCACCTTAGCATGGATAGATACTGGCTTGTTCTTTGTGACTGTCTTCATGCCCCTTCTGCCTTGCTTAATCTCTTATCCATTGGACATATGGTTTGTGCTGGTTGGTCTTGTGAGTTTTGCAGCTTGTCTCCATCTTCTCTCCCTGCCTATCATTTATTCTACAAAGGAGATCATCTTGGTGGCCTCATCTTGCAGAACAATCTGTGTTATATTCCCCTTCATTTCCTAACCAGTGGTAATGTAGGCTCTTTACCCCTATATAAACAACTCTATCTTGTGGTAGTCTTACCCACTTTCTCTAAGCAGCAGCTGACTTGGGATTTGTAGCATGCAAGGATGGGTCATTCTAGGGGTAACTCTGTGAAATGTTTGCCTCTATATGTAGAGGGTATATATATTGACTCCAATGAGCCTCTCAATTGCTGTAAGGTGTGTGTCATGTCTAAGCACCTACACAGTCCCTACACACCTTCTGAAACACATGGAACACATGCTGGATCTGGTTTATTCTGATGTTTGTGATCCCTTCTCCACTTGTATGCCATATGGGAAGTTGTACTTTGTTGTCTTTCTTTATAATTGCACTCATCTTGTTAATGTGCAACTCCTTTCAAGCAAAGACCAGGCATTTGACACCTGGAAGATTGTTAAAGCTCTCTGGGAAAATCACTTGGGTTATACAGTCAAGTCTTTTCACTCAAACAATGGTGGGGAATTCTTAAGTGCTGCACTTCAGAAGCATTTGCAAGTGGCTGGTATTTGTTATGAGCTCTTTGTTCCTTATTCTTACTAGCAAAATGGTATGGTGGAAAGGGCTATTCATACTATTCAAGATTGTGCTCTTGCCATGCTCCAGACTACTCACTTACCCTTCTATCTTTGGGGGGAAGCAGTCCTTACATCTGTGTATCTTTGAAATTGAACAGAGTTTGTCTACCTGTCTGTGAATGTCACATCTTTTGAAATGGTCAATGGGCACAAACTAGATCTTTCTTATCTTCAGATTTTCAGGTCTCATTGCTGAGCTTATATTCTGATAGAGCTTTAGTCCAAATTTGGTCCTTAGTTGTGATGTGCAGTATTTATGGGCTACCCTGATGGGGTCAAGGGTTACTGTGTTAGGGATCTTTCTATGGGGTCCTTCTTCACAGCAAGGGTTGTGGTCTTCAATGAGCATTTTCCCTCTTCTCCAGACTCTGACAGCAAGGAGGAGGGCTCACCCCTTCCAACATTTTTGTCTCCTACCTTTATGCCCACTTCTATTTCTATGGCTCCCTCACCCCCTTGTGCTGTCTCCCCAACCCCAGTTCACTTGTGCTGTTCTACTTGCATTCACAAACTTACAGAGAAGTGCAAGGTCTGGGCTCAAGGCCTTGTAATGATCCATTCCCATTTGAACAGTTTGGATGGGCATCATGACATTCTCTCATCTTGCTATGTTCCTTCCTCTTCTACCTCTCATGTAATTCATCTCAATATTGATGCTCTGGCAGATAGGGAGGTTGATTACAATACTGTATGTATGCTTAGTAGATTGTGCACACAATATTCTGCTATTGCCTGCCCTGCCATTGCTGCTGTCATGGTTGGTGTTGTTACACTGAACACACACTTGTGTCGTTCAACAACCTCAATGGTCGGACTCTCACAAAGAGGTCAACAGAATCCGTCAAGCTAGGAGATCAAGCTAAGTACAGAGTGATAGAGACTCAGATTCTCAGGTGAGCTCAGAAGACAAAGACAGAGGCAAGGCAAGGACTCAGAGGACTCTGAGGACAATGGGAACACAAGAGATGTGTGTGTTACACTGAACGCACACTTGTGTCATTCAACAACCTCTCGACGGTCGGACTCTCACAAAGAGGTTGACAGAGTCCATTGAGCTAGGAGACCAAGTCAGAGAGGAAGTGACAGAGACTAGATTCTGAGGCAAGCTCAGAAGACAGAGACAGAGACAAGGCAAGAACTAGAGAACTCAGAGAGCAGAGGGGACACAAGAGATGCGTATGATTGTGCAGATCAAGTATGAGGAAATATAGTACATGGCAGCAGGGTATTTATACTATGGAATGTGGAAGAAAATGTGTGACTAAGCACCTATAAAGAGAAGGTATATATGGAGTGGCTGTCTGAAATAGAAACTAATTGCAAATGAAATAAGAGAAATAAAATCCTAGGACAAGCAGAACATGGCAGTATCGATAGGATATAAGCAAGAGTCCAGAAACATGGGGAATCTCATAGGAAAAGAGTAGAATGTCATGAAAGAGATAGGAAATTGTAACAGCATGTAATAGTGCAGATCAAGTATGGGAAAATACAGTACATGGCAGCAGGGTATTTATACTATGGAATGCACAGCATGGAATAGTATGGAACATGAAAGAAAATATGTGACTAAGTATCTATAAAGAGAAGATACTGGAGGAGTGGCTGTCTGAATGAGATAAAGACTAGTCAATGACATAACAAGTGAAAAAAGGTCTGAGAAGAAAGAGAACATGGCGAAAATGATAAGAGATAGTCCAAGGTACTGAGTGATAAGGAATCTTGTAAGAGAACAAGAGAATATTAGGGAAAAGATAAGAGATCGTAACAGGTGTGCCATTACTATATGCTGCCACTACTATCACTCTTGTTGCATGGTGCAGCTGCCAGAGCTGCACAAGAGGCAAGTAACACCATTTTGTACCATCTACATTGACAAGCTAACCTGCTTCATTACCATGAAATCTACATCCTCCTTCATTCATCTAATATGCTCTATTTTATACCCCACCACCCCAATATGGTATGTAATCCCACATGGCTTCATGCCCATCACACAATGGCCCCTATACTAATTAATTCTCATGGCCTCTATGCCACTCGACACCTGGCTGCTATGCCAGTGCCCTCCCAGCCTCTATGCCACACATCACCTGGCCACTACACTAGTGCTCACTTGGCCTCTATGCCATGTACGTATCACCTGGCCTCTACACCAATGATCACCCTGGCCTCTATGCCACCCCTCACCTGGCCTCTATGCTGGTGCTCACCCTGGCCCCTATGCCAACACTGCACCCAATCCATTCACACAGACAGCAGACAGGCTATTGGCCACCATTACAGACCTACAATCAATGGGTTCTGCATACCACCATCTTACTCCACCCTCCCACAACAGAACACTCTCTGTGTTCAAATGCCCACCTTCTCCTGTGTCTCTAGATAATGGTGGACACAAACACCAGCAATCCTTTCATCCTCAAAACCCTGCACCCCCTTCCACCCACACCCATAACCACAACAAGCCACTGCACCAATGTGCAGTATGCCTCAGCACTGACTGGCACAACATCCCAGTATCAGAGTGTGCATGCCTCAAAACCTGGGATGGAAAATATGATACGTTTGCCAAATGCTATAAGAATAATAAAAAGGTTACCTAGCTAGAATGTCCAGAAAGTAAACATAGAGAGTTAGATTGGGTGCAAGTGTATACTTGACCCAAGAGGAAACCAATTGGAACAGGAGAAGGGGGTGCCAAGACTGTACCTCGCACTTGAAGAGAGGACAATAATGTCTGGAGTTTTTGTAGCTGAGAGCAAACTTGGACTTGATAGGTCCAGACAACAACAAAGTAGAGAGATAAAGAATGATGATGATGAGGGCAATGAAAGACAGAATGCAAGAGAGGGAAAACTAATATTTCAAGGTTCAAACCCAGATTTTATAGTCCAGGGCACACCCTGGACTTCTAGATGCAAATCTCAAAAAGAAGCAAGGAAGACCAGAAGTGAAAGAAGAAGTACAAAATGGGGGATCAACTGTCCATAAGGATCAACTTAATATAGTTGAAATGAACTGTAATCTGACCGTAAGTGAAAGGTAAAAGTTCTTGAGTGAAAATGAAAAGTAAGCCAGATGAAGGCGTCCAGACTTGGACTCAGACTAGAGTGAAACAAGACAAACTAATCTCTACCAACTTGGATCATATGGAATTGGACACAGGGCTTGAGGGACACAATGCACAACCCTTGAGGATGATCTGTAATGCTGCAAAAACTCTCCTTTCAACACCAGGGAGCCCCAGGCTCCCACATCTGATGTGGACTTAGCTACTGACTGTCCATAGTCGTGACTTGGGTAATGGTGGACCTTGAACCACGAACAATGGAGGGTCCATGCATCCATAACACTCTCTTTCTCTTACCACCACCATCACCATCATACCCAACACCACAACTCATACCCCCACCACCATGTCCAACCTTGATCAAATACTCTCACTTGGTATCCTAGTGGATGACTCGCTGCTCACACTTGCATAGAAGGCCCTCAAGAACATGGAGGAGTAGATCCTCATGATTGCACTGATGATACTAGATGACAAGGACGAACTGTGCAAAGAGCAGGGTAACTGGATGCACAAGTGGAAGGTAGTACTGGTATGTCACATTGTTGTTCCTTCATGATGCTGTCTAACAGACCTACAGGACAAAGGCACAGCTTGTCTTTGGGTGATCAGGGAAGCAGATGGATAGCCAGTCCTACAAAACTCAACCACAGCACAGATCAAGGAGGCAAACCACACCACCAATCTCTGGAAGCAGCAGATTGAAATTGAGCAGTGACAAACTGAAGCTGCACAAAGAGCAGCAGAGACAGCAGAGACACGTGAGGCCAAACAGCATGAATGGGAGTGGGCTCTGGCAGCCACAGGCTCAGCAAGTGCCACCAAGCTGGGGAGGACAACCACAAGTGAGGAAAGCAGGTCTAGGATGGCAGGTCTGTCCACCTCAGAGGAGAGTGGGGTGAGATGAGCACCAAGGTTGATGATGTAGGTCAAGGTAAGTGGTTACACACCCAGACTGAACTTTACTAATCATGTTATCATATAGCACACCAGGACAATTGTAGAGGACAACAACAAGGAAGATGATGGTCTGCTAGTCAAGAGGACAACTGCAACTACAACCACATGCCAAGATGGTGATATCAAGCATGACCTGGTCTGTGGTCCATGCAAGAAGGCCAAGGTGAAGTGCTTTGGGCCACAGGAAGAAGGGTGCCAGTACTGCAGACATTACAAGAGCACCTGCGATAAGTCACTCAGATGTGGATGGGCAGATTACAAGGGGAAGGCCACCAACAGAGCAGAGAAGGCCAAGGAGCTGGTGAACAAGGTGCCCAGTAAGTCCAAATTGCAATCGTCCATGTTGATGATGCTAATAATGCATAGTACGTCCCTGCCAAGCAACAGCCAAGGTGATTGCACAAGAGGTTGTTGAAATCCTGGGCAGTGATAAGCCCAGATCTGACACCAAGTCAGAAGAGGACAAAGGTGAGAAGGATGACATGATACCCAAGAAGAGGGTTGTCATATGCATCTTAACTTGCAAGGCAATGCAGGGGACAAAGGACCACATGGCGCATGCCATCACCTCCCTTAAGTCCAAGGTCCAGACATTACAGGCTGCAGTGCAGAAGCAGATTGCAGGCCTGATCAGCCTTATACTCAAGCTAAGGACTCAGATGGAGGAGATTGAGGCACTGAAGAAGGTGTTGAAGGATGTGTGAGGAGGTGGTAGCTAGCCTAGTCTGAGTCCTGCTATAGATAGATCTTCTTGATTGTGCAATCGTAATCCATGTCCATGTCCAAACTAAGTGATCCCTGAATAACACAGAAGGAATGGGATGAGAAGAGATAAAACAAGCAAGGTTGAACAAAGGAAAACAACATCCATGTGCGAGATACTGCTTGTCTTGTCTTCTTCATGCTACTACTGTCATCTATACCTGCTGTTTGAGTCCATAAGTCTGATCATGAAATGAAGCCATCCAGCTCGGACAGCAGATATAAACCACTGGTAGTTCTGTGAAGGACCACCATTGGACTGAGGTACCAAGGCTTTGTCTTTTGGTTCAACTCCTTCTCAACCTGTGTGTTATGGATCAATACAAGATCACCTGGTCTGAATACCTGGTTTTAGATCTGGTTCTTGAAGTGTGCCATGAAGTGTTTGATGGACATGAAGTGGGACTGGAGAACACATTAGCACATTGTATTAATATCTTCCTGACACTTTTGAAGCTGTGAAGCTTGCCAGGCAATTAGGGCAGTTCTAGATATGTTGTCAGGAGTAGGTGCAGGTATGAGGAAGGTTGCCTTGACGAGATCAAAAGAAAAAAGGGGTTCAATACCATGTGCCATAAAATATGGTGAGAGACCAGTGGACTTGAGGATGGTGACCTGCTCTGCTCAGAACATAGAGTGAGTGGTTGATGGCCAGTGAACCTCTCCCCCCAGGGTACTTTTGACAATGGCCTCCCAGATATTATAATGATGCCACTCAACCATGCCATTTGCCTATGAGTTGTATGGGGAGATCCAGATATGATGAATGCCATACTAGTTTGTCAAGAGGTCAAGTGCCTAGACAAAAGGAGAACCATTGTCAGTAACAAGCTTGGAGACAGCACCCCAATGACAGAGAATATCCTCGAATATAAAGGAAGCAATGGCAGATGCATTTTCAGACTGCAACATATGCCATTCCAGATATGCCGTGAGAGTGCACTGGGCCTGAACAATAAAGTGGTAACCACCAGACCAGGGCATGACCATTGTGTCAATGTGGACTTTGTGAAATAGTCCACCCACTGTAGGAATAGTAGGCAGAATGTGCAGCTTCTGCATCTGGTGGACTTGGCATCTGTGGCAGGTCTTGATGTACCATTTGACATTGTCAATGAGCAAGGGCCACCAGAACTGCAAGAGCAGACAGGTCCAGACTAAAAAAACACCCTTGTGTCTGAGGTTATCATGAGCCTCATGAATCAGTTCATAGTGTCACTTGACAGCAGGAACAAGTTGGTGACAACCATGTGGTTTATGTTGGATTTATTCTGCTTTTGGGTGCTTATGTAACATTCGCTATATCACCCTACAGTAGTTACCTTAGGTTACTTAGCTACCATACTGAGTGTCCTACAGGTACAGTACTTTTACTATTAATACAGCTACCATACTGAGTATCCTACAGACATTCCAATAGTTCACGATGGTACAGGGTGCCGTGGAGGAGGAAGAACTGAGTTGCAGTATTGACAAAGGATGAATAGTCTAAGTCTAAAAGGTTAGCAGGGTGAGTGCAAGTAGACAGAAAGTCACGAATAAGATCTATACAGACCTCTTTGATGAGGGCCCTAGGAGAATGAGGGATCTCTAGACCAACAGGATCTGGGTCCAGACTTGAACCCAACAAAACAGCACAAGAAGGGGGGGTTGAGCAAGGTGAGCAACAGAATTAAGAGGTGGCAAATGGGGATTTAGCAATGAAATGGAGAAGGAATACATATCATCCAACCAGTCCTTGAAGTCATTGTTATCAACCAGATCTGCAGCAGATGGAGGATATCAAGAGAGTCCATCTGCACCAGTGTGGTGAGTGGTGGGAACATGGACCAGATGGAAGTGGAAGAGTAGGATTCCAGTGATCCAATGATTGATGGTAGTATTGGGCTGCAGGTCCAGGTTATTAATCATTCCCTTGACATACTTGGCATCCATTTTGACTGTAAGGTTAGCAACATCAATGATGAAGATGCAGACCATGCAAAGAGCATGAAAGAGTCCATAGAGTTCAAGCTTCACCTGAGAATAGCGGCTCTCCACCTTAGTCAAACTAATAGAACCGAACCAGTTTGGATAACATCAACCATCATCACCCTCCTGAGAGAGGACATACCCAACTGTGATCATGGACATGTTGACAGCCAGGACCACCTTATGTCCAGACTTGTAATCAAGGCAATGAAGTGCAGGTGACAAACAGATAGCGTCCTTAAGATGCTGGAATGCCAACTTCTCCTCATCTTTCCACTGAAATGTGACACCCTTCTGGGTCAAATTGACCAGCGGATGAGTGATAGAAGTGAAGTCTTTAATGAAAAGATGCAGAACACCACACACACCTAGGAACCCCTGGACATTGTTGTCATCATACTAGAGGTGGAGGTATACATCAGTATTGCTGCTATTGTGCTTGTGGGAGTACCATTGCACCAGACTCACTGCCACCATCATTGTTGTGGTGGCATGCTGTTGTATGTCCCTTGCCTCTGCTATTGCAGTTGTCATGGTGAAGGCTGATGCACTATTGCATGTCATCACCCTCACCTTGTTGTCATCACTATTGATGGGCAGAGTTCTTTTGGGGCAGAGGTCATTATAGTGGTAGGGGTGGGGATTTTGGTGGAGAGCTCTGGGGAGTGACAGTAGGTGGGGTAATGAATGCAAGTGGAATGGAGGGGTTCTGAGTGCTGGAAGGTATGCAGCTGGTAGGAAGACAGTAGTGTTTCTTGGGAGGGTTCTGGGAGGATTGAAAGGGGTTTTGCCACAGAGGTGGGTTTGCAATGATGACTGATGGGAGGGTCTACCTGGTGGTAGACATCAAGGGGTAAGCTTGATCTTTTGTTACACTAGGCCTAGGTAGGGACTAATGTAGAGCTTGGAAGAACTAAGCATAGGGTTTTCTGAGTTCTTGGTCTCAAATATTGCTACAGGCAACAAGCCTATAATGAAGGTGGCTAGCTAATGAGTCTGAAGGTTTGAGGGAAAGCTCCAAGTCAACAATAAGGAGGACCTGAGTTTAAATGAAGTGAGAATGAGATCATGAGTGACAATACAAAGGTTTACAGAAGATGGATTCATGCTATCATAAAACAAAGTAGAAACCCAAGCAGATCAAGCTTGGAGTTCCTTCTGTATCATATGGCACTACTTATAGTAATTAGTGAGAGATGGAAAAAAGAAATATAAACAGAAATGAAATTATTGTATGGTTTGAAGGGAATAAGATGATTGAACAATGATCTGTCCAATGGAACATGGGAGAATACAATGGAAAAAGAAGTCTGTGATGGAACAGATTTGAGAGTAATCAAGATTTGTCAATCATCAAGGCAGCAGATATGTCCAGTGAAGGTAAAATAAAAAAGTGGTGAAAAGGCAAGAGAGAAATCATAACACATTGAGCCTTTGATAATTCAGCAACAAATATAGCAGACCTTTGTGGCACAGAGCTCTGCTTGCTGTTACTTCTTACCATTCTCCTGTGGAGTGACAGTGACAGTGACAGTTTCATCCTTGAGGAGTGGTATATTGGCTATATAAGAGGACAGAATCAGAGTTAGAGGAGGAGGGGTAAGGAAGCATAATATGCTCAATCTGGTTGTGTTGTAGGCAAGGATTAAGAGGTAATGTCTCAGGGGTATGATTCTGAGTGTCATCACATATTAAGGTATCATCAGAAAGAGAAGAGATGGATAAGGTAGTGGATTGTGCATGTTCTGGAACCTGGATATGTATGCACCATCCCATACCACCCTGCTGGGAAACCTAACAAGTAGGTTCTAAGTCAGATGGTGCACCAGGCATGATAGGGAGCAAGAACAAGTGTGAAGATATACCCAAACATCAAGAACAGAGACATAGGACCCCACTTGCAAGGATCATGTCATTTACTTTCTGTGATAAACACAAAAAACAATAACTCAAACATAATGTCTGTCAATCACATGATAATGTAATAACAAAAAGGTGATAAAAATGACACCTACCCTCTGGGTACACACAAAAGCATCACTAGGCAACCTCCATTCCTGATGTTTAGTACAAATGATGAAATTTGATCATGGCATTAAGATGAACTTAATGGTTGAAAAAAATGAAGAGATCTTAGATCAATTCTAGTGGCACTCACCCAGCATTCCTGAAGTGGATATACTCAGATAAACTATTGTGTCCTCAAGCATGCTTCAGCATACCTTGTAAAACACTTAAAACATCACCCACAAGGATCACCTGCTCATATTGCCCACTAGGTGCAGGTCACCCATTTAATTCCAGTTATTCCTTTTTTTTTTTTTTGCCAAACTCACCTTTTTGCCATGACAAATACATGTGTCTATATTTTGCCTTCCCAGATGGTGAGACAACACTGCTCTTCTATCCAGAGATCTAATGTTTCAATCAGATGACCAAGTATCACATCTAATGTAGGCTATACTTAATGTTAGCCTGCAGACCATGCCAAGTAAAGGTGCCAACCTGATGTGCTTCAGCCCAGTAATTTTCTATTTCTGAGAGCATGCTGCAAGGTGTGAGGTTACAGCCTTACATGCATAGCTATCACATTAGTGTATATGAGGGACAACATACATTTCAATTTCACATGTTCTTCAAGCAACACTGTTACCCCCAGCCAAATCCAATGCTAAGCCATGAATTAGACCACCCATTTTTATGAGAATGTTAGAAAAGAGAATTCTATTGTGAACATGAGAGGTTGTGACACAGTCATTGCTGATTTTTTGGCAGATGCACAAGTGAACTCATCAGCTCAACTGGCCTTATCCTTACCCAATTATCACAGCTTCATTCATCAAGTTAGTATGAGAACAAGATGACTCCCATTGTCTCTATACTCAATGTACCAGCTGTTCTCAATATTTCAATATCACCGTGGGTTCTCATCCAATCTCTCAGATGGTAAGAGACAGTCTATGGTTACATCAAAGTATAGGTCATTGAAATAATGACAGTTGTAGAGCCAAAAAGGCTCATCTTCTATCAAATAGTTTCGAGTGTAGTTTTTGTGATCTGTTGTACAAAAGGGATGAAGAGTAAGACTGCATAGGGTGTCAAGATAGTAACTCAAGAAGTAGTTGTTCATTGGATGTTTCCTAGCAACTTTCCTTGTTTCTCCAATGTTTCCTGCATAGGGAGTGCCATAGAAGATGGGCATTGGCCATACACTTGGCATCTTCTCTAGTAACTCTCCTGTGTGTTCTTCCAGAACTTCTGATAGCTCTGGTTCTCATGCCAGATGATCCTTCCATTTGAGAAGGAGTGGATGTCGATGCCCTAGGGACAAAGGTAGAGTCTCGAGGATGGTCATGGAAGAAAGATGGAGGATAGATTGGTCCAAGATAAGCTCTAGGATCTAGATTGTCCAGCTTGTCCCTAAAGACAGTTGCTCATTCAAGAAGGCAGATACGATCTTCGTAATCAAGCAGATCTTGCTGCTGTATGAGCATGCAATTCCTGAGAAGCTGATTGAACTTAATGATAGTCTTCCTCTTTTTGTATTCTTCCTGAAGGCATGATCTAAGGATCTCTAAATGTTCATGATCACCTTGGAGTTTATTGTTCCTCTCCTCGATCCTCTCTAGCTAATCCTCAAAGTAACCCTTCAAGGTATCAATCCTTTCCCTAGAATTGATGAGGTTGGTTCATGGTTCTTGATTTTCTTGAATATACTGTGAAAGATGATAACCATGAAGGTTGGCAGTCCTGATAACATTAAGAAGATTCTGATGAGCTTCTCTTTTTCAAATGGAATCAGATTTGAGAGGCTTCACATAGTAAGTGTATCCAGGATTCTCTTTGTGCCACTTTGCCCTCATGTGGCATTGAAAGCTTGATTTCACTGGCATCTGGTAGATACATCTCTCCTCTTGTCTCTCATAACCCAGTTGATATTGTCTTCTCCATAGTGGACATTTTCGTGAGGAGGTAGAAAGAAAGGTCCTTCTTTTTTAGTTGGATGATAAGGCCATATACTGTCCAGTCTCTCTTCAAAAAGAGGTAGTTCCAAGGTATGGACTTGTGGAGGATGCAAGGGATTGACAATCCTAGCTAAGATTGCTTGAAAGGTAAGGTTAGGCCTTTGACTGTTGTATTCTCTCCTCATGTTATAGAAGTCTCAATCAGAAATGTGAAAGATTTCATATCCTTGATTGTGAACCAGAGTATAACATGCAGCTTCATAATCCCTAGTAGGTTGTGGCCAGCCTTGTTCTTCTAACCAGTCTAAGAAGATTCTTTCATTGTTATAGATCATCCCAGAAACACTAATAGAGATGTCCCAGTCAGTTCAATGTATTCCCAGATGATGGAATGGAATTGTTAGATGACTGGTGAGTCAATCTGTTTGCTCTAGAGCATCTCGATCTTCTGTTACTTGAAGAGAAAGATCCATCTGTTTTAGATAGCTGGGAATGTTGTGAGCAATCCATGGTACTAATCATCACCCTTTTTCTGCTGGATTGTCCATCTAGTCCATGACTCTGACTGGTTATCTCTTCAAAGAATAGATCTGGTCTGGGAAGTGGATGTGGATGTGGGAATGCTACTACTCCCAGATCCATGATGTGTATGACATCTTCTGTTCTGGGATACCTGACAGGCAGATCATACAGCATGTTGAGCTGTGTTACTGAGATGCTGGAGTAGCGTCTGTCCTCCAGATGTAGAGGACTGGGGCTGGGTACCCTGCTGGGTGGCGGAGTGATGGAGATTCTGGTTCCTTCGTCCATAAACTCATCTCTCATAGTGTACATGGTTTCCAGATCTTCCTGAGGATTCTGAGTTTCCTCCAGAGTTTCTGGGTGATCTGGATAAACCAAATTGTCTTGGGGTGAACCTTGGTTCATCAATGTGGATGAATGGGAGTTCAATGTCATAGAAGTATCATGGATCTGCTGATTGCAGTTCATAGATAAGAGTATCAAGGAATTGTTGAGGAGTTATAGATGGAGAATGGGTTTGGTATGGAGGTGGCACAGTGGGTCTAGCAGGAGCTGCAGGAGTAGGAGCCTAGGAGGTAGGAGTTGTTGTGGCGGAGTGAAATAGGATTGTGAGGAAGAGTTTTGGGAATGCTTGGAGTTGACAAGAGTCTGACTACCAGTCTCAATGTGAGTGGGTCTAGGTTGTGACTGAATGCCACTAGAACCTGAGGATGGTGGCAAAGGAACAAAGATCTGATTAGTTACTCCTTGATCCTGTGATTCTTGTTGAATCATACCTTGCTCTTCCTGTTCACTTCCACTAGCAGCAGCAGAAGATGATGGTCTCTCCTCAACCACAGGAAATGGTGAGGGGGTCACTGGATATCTAAGCATATGATGGATAGTAGGGATGTGAGCAGGTTGTACAGGATCAAAGGGTGTGTTCCTGTACAGATGTGGTAAGATAGAAATAGATCCTAATCTTTGGATCTGTTCAAACTAGGATGTGGAGAATTCAGATGAACCTGACCAAATATGGTGCAAGTATGGTATGGGTCAGGGTTTGAATTGAACCACTGAATATTGTGGATGGGAAAGTCCAGAGGGGTGCATTCCTCAATGTAAGGAAGGTTACTTACAATGTAGGTTTGTTTGATCTTGATGGGATGATCTGATCCACCTGTAGGGCTGATATTGATCAAGCATCAGTCAGTATTGGATGTCTAGGCATGCTCAAAAGAAAGATCAATGGCATGAACTCTGGCACCAATAGTGTTATGCTAGGCCTGGGTAGGGACTGACATAGAGCTTGGGAGAACGAAGTGTAGTGAGTTCTGGGGTTCTGGTCTTGAACATCGTTAAGAACAACGAACCTATAATAACAGCAAAGAGCTGGCGAGTCCGAAGGTTCGAGAAAAGACTCCAAGTCAACGTGACAAGGAGGGCCTGAGTTCAAGTGAAGCTAGAACAAGAACCAGGTGACAAACGTGAAGGTTCACAGAGGATGGATTCACGCTATCATAAGACAATGCGGAAGTCCAAGCAGATCAAGCTTGGGACCCCTTCTGTATCGTACTTGCACTACTTATACGAATTATCAAGATATGGGAAAATAGAACATAAAGAGAAATGAAACTATCGTATGATATGAAGGAATAATATGATTGGGCAATGGCTCACCTGATAGAAAGTGGAAGAAGGCCATGGAAAGAGGAGTCCATGTTGGAACAGACTATGACTAAGAAGGAAGATGTAAGCGTCCATGTTGGAACAGACTAGAACGTACACTGAGCAACAAAACCGTTGCAATGTTTGGTAATTCTGTAATGTTTGCAATGTAGTATGTCATTGTGTGGGAATCTCGCTTAGCAGTAGAGAGGCAAAATGTGGTAGACACTCTTGGCTATATATAGTATCCTAGATCATGTGATTTGACCCAGGGGTGGTGGAGATATGACCATTTTAATTCACTCATGTCATTGCAACAGTTTTATTGCCGATCTAATAAACAATCAAATCAACATCTTGCATGCTGTTTTTACATAAGCAATGAGTCATGTGATGTATATTGAGTTCAACATAGTCCAAACAAACAATAACACCACTCTTTCTTCACTACCACCATCATGAAATCTCTCTCTATTGACCAAACCAATCAAATCATCTCCCTTTTGGATTTGGATCAATCCACTCGTCAAATATCCCTTGCTACTGGTGTCAACAACTCCACAGTCAGCAGAATATGCTCCAAACTTTGTTCCACTCTCCCAAAATCTTCTGGTGGTTGTCCCTCCATTGTTACTCCCACTGATATGTGTCATACCATTCAGCTTATTGGAACTAGAAAGGCTGAAAATGCTGTTCAGGTTACCAAAACTCTTCAGGATGTCAAGAACCAGCCCATCTCATCCCAGACTATCCATCGCCACCTTAGAAAAGCAGGAATAAAGGCTGTAGTGAAGAAGAAATGCCCTCTACTTAAACCACGCCATAAGAGAGAGAGAATGGACTTTGCTCTGAGCCACCAGCATTGGACTGTGGAGGACTGGAAGCAAGTTATATGGTCAGATGAGACCAAGGTCAATTGCCTTGGCTCAAATGGCAAGAAATGGGCTTGGAAAAAGGCAGGAGAGGGCCTAAGTGACTGGCTTATACAAGGAACAGTTAAGTTTGGTGGGGGAAGTTTGATGATGTGGGGCTGTATGACCTGGGAGGGGGTTGGGATGGCTTGCAAGATTGATGGTAAGATGGATGCTAACTTCTATGTGCAGATTATGGAGGAGGAGCTGCAACAAACTCTGGAGTATTTTGACAAAACCCCAGATGACATTGTTTTTCAGCAGGACAATGACCCCAAGCACACCAGCAAAGTGGCCAAGCCATGGTTCATTGACCATGGATATCAAGTTATAATATGGCCTGCTCAACCCTATTGAGCATGTCTGGTTTTTGCTGAAAAGGAGGTTAGCAGAGTATCCAGAGCCACCAAAGGGAATAACTGAACTTTGGGAGAGAGTGCAAGTGGAGTGGGAGAAGATAGGGGTGGAAGAGTGTCAGAAATTGATTGAGTGTATGCCTAGGAGGATTCAGGAGGTCATCAAGGTCAAAGGAGAATACACTTCCTACTAGATACCAATACCTCTAATACCAGCAACAAAACTGTTGCAATGACATAAGTGAATTAAAATGGTCATATCTCCACCACCCCTGGGTCAAATCACATGATCTAGGATGCTATAGATAGCCAAGAGTGTCTACCACATTTCGCCTCTCTACTGCTAAGCAAGATTCCCACACAATGACATACTACATCGCAAACATTACAGAATTACCAAACATTGCAACGGTTTTGTTGCTCAGTGTAAGTAGGATTATCGACATTAGGATGGTGGATATGTCCAATAAAGGAAAAAGAATAGAGCGGTGAAAAGACAAGCGAGAAATTGTAACAAAGAGCTCTACATTGTCTCTTGGTCATTTCCACTTCTGACCCCATTACATTGTTATGCACATGTGCAGTGGCATGCATTGCACACAGATGTAATAGATAGTTGATCATCTTAGCTCTCCCATAGTGGGCACATAGATCTTCTATCTGTTCCTCAAACTCTGCCAAGTGCAGAACCTCTTTGGACATAACTATATCAGATGATAGTAGTTTGTTTCCAAAGGGTTATTGGGGGCTCATAACCTGAAGAGAGGGTGCTTATGTAATGTCCCAGGAAGCGTACTGGGTGCAGCTACTCTTCCAAGGTGCACAGTGTTGAAGGATACATGCTCTAAGCGGTAACTGTGTCCTGGAAAATCCTATGGGAAAGTGTTCTCACACCTAAGACACTTGTGCACATACTGCGGGAACCTACTCCATCCTAATGGAGATAGCGCATTGTGCTTCACACGCCTGCCCTTAAGCATTACACATGCTGTAGGTGCGGCGCTCTCATGCCAGCCCTAAATACTCCATATTTGATAGCCGGCTCCAGTATATAAACCTCTTGTTGTAGTGTAGCTCAATAAGAGAGTTTCTTCCCTCTTTCACCATCATCCCTAAGCCACTCCAGCACTACTACCCTTTGGTGAGTATACTTACATGTCTAGTGACTCAGTGATCTTCCCTAGCAGATGAGCATGTACAGTGAATGGGCTCATCACTCATTGCTCTCTGCATCGTCATTCATACCCTATGATGAGACGCCCTCTCAACAGGTTATGAGCCCTGTGACTGTCACGCTGTCACTGTCACACTGCAGTGTTATACACTTGCGTATGACACAGACATATACCACCATGTGATGTGGATAACATCTTACGATGTGCTCACACAAACGTGTTCATTTAACGCGGTTGATTTTATCTCGCTTATGAACTACGGGTTGCTGGATACTATGGACTTTGCACTCACTTTAGCGGACAAAGTGCATCCATACGTACCACTCAGTGTTGTGCTCACATACACGGACAAAGCACACACAAAACACTAAGAAGACCATGTTACTCCTGCTGCGGTAATGTGCACCCGAGTACACTGCCTCTTGATGCACCCATATGCGCCCAGGCATGGTCTACTGGCTTCTAGAAGACAATGGAGCTTCTATCTCCATTTGGTCTTATGGCATTCTCAGGCTTTATAGATGCGGACGCTTCTACTTGCTCTAATGCCTATTGCCTCTAATCCTTCTGTCTTCTATCATCAAAAGATGATATGGAACCTTCTTGGCATCAGAAGACCCTTTACTGGCTTATCTTCTCTTCAAGAACCTTCCACCTGGCTCTTCGCCACTATCCTCTTTCTCTCATCCCTTCGATCTTCGCTCCTTGAGTATTCGACTGTCGCCTTTCTTTGTGTGGATACCCAATCCTCCTGCTCCCATGGAACTCTCTGGATGAAGAAAGAACTGGATCGTTCAACCATGAAGACTAGTCTGCGGATGATTCTATCCTCGCGACACCTTCGATTCCGGATTGAAGGATGAAGGAAGTCAAACACCTTCACCACATATCCTTCTCTTCCCGTCTCGATCCCTTCCAAGCCACCTTCGGTCTCTTGCAATCCTCGAACCTTCCATCATGTCGTACATGAGAGGGATTGCATCCCAGCCATTCCTTCACTGGAACTTGGCATCAACGACTTAGGTTCTACACCTTAGGAAGAACACTTCACATTCACCTTGTCATGTTGGTCGCTCTTTATGCGAACTCACCACTTGACATATCATCGGTGAATTGCCGAATAACTCTTCTTCAGCATGTATGTGGATCTTCATCTGTGCCTTATGTGCGGTAATCAGATGAACAATCATTCATCGCCTTCTTGTGTGGTTACAATGAATGATCTGATCATGGTTGCTTTTTATGTAGTTATACCATTGATCCTCCTTATTGCCTACCACTGTTATGGCGATATCCACATCTTTTCATATCAGGATGATGTCATACCTCTTCGTGAGAGTCCTCCATGATATAGCATGGGAACATCATTGGTCGCTTTTTATGTGGACTACCTAATGATGAACAAGCACTAGAACACTTTTTTATGTGGTTAATGCCAATGCTTTGATGGTCACCTTTTGTGTGGACACACCATCATTTCCCATCATTTGGTGCTGTTTCATCATAACACTGCCATCAGAAGTTCCATACTTACAGTCATTACCGTCAGAACTTCTCCCCTTCTCTTCCACTCTTGATCATACACCTTTTGTGCGGATATCTTTGATCCTTGAGTGATGCATCGACTATTCAGTTGATATGGCTGGTTGTATCTCTCACATTTGCAGTTTAAGAGATTCCAACCACCTTTTCTGTCCTGGCCTCTATCATTGGCTAGTTGACAAACCCTTATAGATCTTTTCCCTTACAGGGAGCGGATGTCTTCAAGATTGCGGATGTACCATTCTCGCATGCTTCTATTTCTCGCCCCTTTATCTAGGTTGAAACATCAAGATCTATATTGCCTTACTGGTCCAATCCTATCCATTGATACGCTCTGGATAAACTATCCAAGGATATAGACCATCTTTTGCCTATGTCTAAGCCTTGATCTCGCTCTTCACGCAGTTCACGGTTGTAGTGCTCCTTCTAAGGAGACTCTCGCACTAGGACTTGAGCTTAACAGACTATGGCACAGTCCCCTTTAACATCGACACATCAGATTCTCATCCTCAATGGCTACCTTTTACTGGAACACTCTTTCAGGGAGAGTATTTTCCTTTCTGCCTTACCTTGCTAAAGATCCCGGACTTGATGGAGCCGAACGGGTCTATACGGCACTTACACGGCAGATCTACAGGAGCTCTACTATTCCCTCTTCGATTCCTTGCAAGACCTCAATAGGACCTTATACCATTTTCGTGGTCACAGTTTCCACTCCCACATATGGTCATCCTTACCCGTCTTTGCTATCTGGAACTTACATCATCTTTGTGGTCGCAGTACCTACTCCCGCATCTGATTTGTTCCTCTTCGGAATCACTTCCACATCCACACCTTTTGTCCCTGATGTTGGCCTCTTTAAGCCAAACACATCAACTTCATGGTCTATCGGTCTGGATATGCCTTATTCAGCATCGTTCCACCTGTTATTCGGATATATTCGTGCTTAACAGCTGCGGATTACTGCCTTCGGATTAATGTGGCTGCAGTGCGCCCCAATCCATCCATGGCACCCTGTGTGTTTTGACTAGGACACCCTTTGGACTTTTATGTCCATAAACTCTCGTGCGGTTCACCTGCATAGGTTAACCTGTGCATGACTATGGCTTCACAGCCATGTTCCCTTTGTTCCCAGTCTCCGGGATGTACCATTCCCCGTCAAGCCGAACAAACTTTGTTCTTATCTCTAGGATGTAACATTCCCTATTGAGATCCGCCAAACAAATCATCTGGGATTTATGCGGCAAACAGCAATGTAATATTCCACTGTGCTTTATCCTTATTCCATGTCCCCTCGCACCATCTTGATATTCACCCTATTCCATTTTGATCTAGGTCTATCTTTTCTCTTGCGGTTGCAGTCTTCACTCTTGCAGAGATCCCAACTCTATTGATCATCTTACATGGATCTTCATGGGCTCTTTCATTCTCATGGTGACAAATGGCTACTTTCCTCTTTTGATCTAATTCCTGCTCTCTTCAATGTGGTTGATATTTTAACAGGTTCTATTAATTCTTACTTACGCACACCGGATCTGGAGATCTACCATTCCTGTTTAGGCTCTGGCTATCTCCACGCTTCTCACTGCAGATCGATCTTTTGCCACTGGCTTATCTTCGCGCCATTGCACTGCGGATTGATTCACCGCCACACCTCGCCTTGCCGGGAAGGGGGAGTAATTTCTCTCCCGCTCCTTCTCCGTGCCCTACCTGCTGCGGATTGATCTCATCTCCACTCCATTCCTCACACTACTACAGTTGCGAATGAGTGCACACAAGCATACCTGAACCTTTGATCAAATGGAAACTGGACATACGGAATCCCCTGGACGCTTTTCATGCGGACAATCCAGAAGGAAGGTTGTAGGGAACAGCTTCAACACATAAGTTGTCAACGTCTATGATATCATATCATAAGACCTCGCTCTCGCCCATCTTGCGCGGAACACAGATGCGGACAAAGGTCTACCCTTGATATCTTAGCCCCAGTCACAACACAAGAGCTTAATAGCTTACAGCTCTCCCGACTACTTGGCATAGACACACACACAACAAACTTAGCCCAGAAGTGCAGTACGAGATTGATGCACAGCATGCCTGCTCTCTCCTCTCTGGTTGCTGGTACTGTACCACCTGGAGATGCGCAATGCCCAATGGCCTCTGGAAGAAGAAGTCTTCACCGACTTTCTTACCTAGCTCTATCTCGAGCTATACAAGAGTTCTCAGATCTCATTGCAGGATGCCCTTATACCTTGCAGTGCACAACATGAGCTCTAGAACCTACTTGCTCATCTTGACATGGAAGAACTCTATTGCAGGAACGAATTCACCTTGCAATACTCTACTGACAATGCACTCTTTGTGGATCAATTTAAACTCCTCTAGTAGAATGGAGAAAGACCACACGATGAAGAGATCATATTGTCACACCCCTTGGAAACTTGCAAACCACAGCAGTAGAGGAATGTTGAACAGGTTGACCAATGCTCATCAACCATCGGGATAATTCAACATATAGTCATTGGATGCTGTGGTTTGAGCCACGCAACATACATCCAAGTCTTGTCTCCTTAAGGACACCCTACACCAAGTTGATCTGTCATAGCGGACGTGCATACATCATGATCTTTGGCATTTCCCCACTCCATCTCCCTTACGACACTCAAAACAGACATCTGGATGTGGTACTCTGGAAACGAGAGGAATTGAATTCCAACCACATCGGTCTTGCCATCTGCTTCACCTTATATGTCCACCCAATCACACAGAGAACGACTTGACAATCTTCTCCATTCATTAAATCTGAGGAACGCGCTTACATAACAGCTGTGGCCTAATTCCTCATTGCATGCATGGAACCTTTTCTGATTGGATGTCAGAGATATTACTCGCTCTATTGATGTGGATGAACCTTTTCTTGCCAACGGAATTACTATTATTCCCAAGCAAGATGCTTGCTTTTTATGCGGAAGTCCCATCACTCTTTATGTGGTGATGCCCAATCTTCATTGGATGAATTCTTGCCTTAATTGTGTGGATGCCCATTAATAATGGATGCTTGCTATCTATAGCAAATGGCACATTATCTCCCAAGTCACACACTCTGTCGAGAAGCGCAGTTTGATTCCTTACCAGGTAACTCCTTATCTAATGGATTACCACACACTTCACAGGATCAAACAACTGGATTATGTAATGCTCTGTTCTTTGGCCTAGCAAACCATTGAGCATGTCGTCCTCACGGACTTCAAGGCTGCTAACCTTGAGCGCATATTACATTATCCACCTTAAGGGTTATTCGCCCTTATCCTCTTCCCACTGGGACTTTGTCCCACCTACTACCATTGGACTGGAATGTCCTTAAACTACCATTGGACCAGCATGTTCTTAAACTGCATCTTGCTCCACAATGAGCATAAACTACCACTATGAGTTTGATGCTGTGCTCCTCTAGATGATCTTATCGGGCCTGGGAAACCTGATGTAATCTTGCTTTACGTGGATGAATCTGAAATGAGTATAAACTACGTGATACGTGGCTCTCGCCTTTTGTGCGGATGCCTGCCTTAACTGGCAGATGAACTCTCACGAGAAGACACTTTTCATGTGGTACCCTTCTCTGTGGATGCTCGCCTCATGCGGATGCCTGCCTATTGATTTCTTCAACAGGTAGATGATACTCGCTATACATGGATGCCTACCCTAACCAGGTAGATGACCCTTGCTCTCAGCAGATGCCTGCTGTCTACATAGCAGAAGCCCAACACTTGGATGTATGTGTTCAATATAACATCCCAAATACTACATCAGGGGGAGTGTTGAAGGATACATGCTCTAAGTGGTAACTGTGTCCTGGAAAATCCTATGGGAAAGTGTTCTCACACCTGAGACACTTGTGCACATACTGCGGGAACCTACTCCATCCCAATGGAGATAGCGCATTGTGCTTCACACGCCTGCCCTTAAGCATTACACATGCTGTAGGTGCGGTGCTCTCATGCCGGCCCTAAATACTCCATATTTGGTAGCTGGCTCCAGTATATCAACCTCTTGTTGTAGCATAGCTCAATAAGAGAGTTTCTTCCCTCTTCCACCATCATCCCAAAGCCACTCCAGCACTACTACCCTTTGGTGAGTATACTTACATGTCTAGTGACTCAGTGACCTTCCCAAGCAAATGAGCACATACAGTGAATGGGCTTATCACTCATCGCTCTCTACATCGTCATTCATACCCTGTGACGAGACGCCCTCTCAACACACAGACAGCAAAGAGGGAATGGATAGAGCAATGAGACTCACTCTGTACTAGCAGAGGTTTGGTATAGGAGTATTACACTTGATTAGATTGAAGTGTAGCTTGATAGGATCTCAGATCAACTGATCTGTGAGAGCAGTGAAGGGGATCTGAGATGTGTGAGAGAAAGAAGCACTTGCTTCAGATCTGATCTCTGCTAATTACATGACAAGTATTTATACTTGGAGTTAAAGAGGAGATCTAATCTCTAAATACTAAATAGAGAAATAAAGAAGTATTGTATGATGTTAATATTATCATAAGAAGGAAATATTATGTCACAACCAGCCAATGTCTTATAGCATTTGATAATGCTTATGACAGATCTTAAATCTAGAATGATTAACAATTGTTCTAGTCTATTCCGTGACTAAATCAGATAAGTGATTCACAGAGCACGTGATAACTGGAAATTCCATATGATCTAGAGCCTGCAGGGCTCCATTGGGTGTCTGTGCAGGTTCCTAAGGTACCTGTTTAGATGGGCATAGCCCCTGGATGTAATTTCTGTTAGCATGTGCCTGTGCAACCTTCACCATTGCCCTTGTTGTCATGCTGGTGGTGGTTTGCAGTTGTGTCCCCCTACCTCTTGTTGTCATCGCTGTTGTGATGGTGTGCTGTCACACATCCCTCACCCTTGTTACCATTGTCATTATAGTAAGGATGCTGGTAGTGGCCACAGCAGTTGCACCCACCCTGTTGCCATGATAGTGTCCTTGCTGTGGTGGTGGTGTTCTCAGACTCCTCACTGTGGTGGCAGTGCCCTCACTGTAGCAGTGTGTCCTTGCTGTGGGGTCCTGTAGTGGTGTGCACATGTATGGCTTCTGTCATGTCACTATCACCACTGATGGTGATGGGTACCACCTGTTGGGTGGATGATTCACTATAGTGGTGGTGTCTCAGCTGTAGTGGTGGTGCCCCAGCAGTAGCAGTGTGTCCCAGCTATAGTAGTGGTATCAAGCCCTGTAGTCATGTGTGCACACATCTGGCTTCTGTCACATCACTGTCACTGCCAATGGTGATGGATACCATCTGTTAGGTGGGTGGTTGTGTCACCACTGTCTTTGTGTGGTGGTGTGGTGTTCTTGAGGGTCCATAGCAATCATGTGCAGTCACATGGTAGTGGCAAAGGAATGAAAAAGAACAGGTCATGTGACCTGTTCATCTGAAAATCTGCTAAGTCCCTCAGCATTAGGAAAAATCTGCTACACTTACCTACAACATTTTAGTAGTCCCCTCTGTAGCCCTATAGCCCTGTCGGATGGTGGCACTGTGGCATGCTGTAGTTGACTGCCAATGCATGGCACTGCTATAACCATATATATCTGTTACCCTGTGTAACTATACCATTGCTGTAATATACTGTAACTTATGTGATATGCTGTAAATCTATGGGATCATGTACTAAAATTAGTGATTCACTAATGCAATCTTGTAGCCAAGAGTGAGTTCTATTTATATCTTCACCAAATATAAGCAAAATTCCCTGGAGGTGTGGTGCTGTGCTTTATTCACTACATTTGAAGTTAATATAAAAAGGGTTTTTGAAGTTACTGTAGATGTTATGCCTACTTTCTTTTGTTTCTTCAGGATGGATTAGCAAGCTATGCTCTGTCAGAATATTCTGATGTCTCTGAGGTAACCTTGGAGGGGGATGATGGGCCACTGGGTGTGAAATAGCCCCAGGAGACACTCAACCTGCAAGTAGGTCAATGGCAATGAATTCTCTCATCTAATCCCACATCACTCTAGTCACACTGTAGCTGCCACATGTTACAATTACCCATTGATGTATATGCTAACATTCTTGTGTTTTCTTCTGAAGTCCCTAGTAGATGGGGACCTCTATTGCTGGTATACTTGTTTATACATTCTTTGCTTACCCTTGGATCATCTACTATTACAATTCATGTCCTTTAGTAGTTTTATCATTCAGACAGCTTCTCTGCAGTACCTGCCTATTATAGATACTTAGTTTTTCTTTCTTCACATTCCATCACTTTCAGTGCTGTACATTCTTGGCTATATATACTTTTCTGCTTTGTATTTTACTCCTCATACTTGATCTGTGCAAGCTAATGCACATCTTGTGTCATAGGCCTTGTCTTAGGTCCCAGCCTTGGTTTTCATCCTTAGAGTTCTTCTCTGAGTCTAAAGTTCTTTGTCTTCACTTGCCTTGGTTTTCTAGCTCTTTAAGACTCTGTTGACCTCTTTATGATTGTGCATTCAATATCACACCACAAGGAACCCAGCATCCACCATCACTTACACCATATCTTGCTCTCCAACCCTCCCTTGCTTTAACACACTGCTCAAATCCTAACCCAAACTCATAATCTTCCTCTCACTCTCCATGGCACTTTTTTTCTATCTTTCTATCAATGAAATGTTCCTCAATGCATCCACAGACAATTTACCCTCCCTATGAGCCCATGTTATTGCCCATTACCAGCACTCAAATCATACACCTCCACACACCCAGTGTTTGAAACAAAAGATGTAGATTTTTGCCCCACCTGTCACAAGTGAACCAATGGAGAAGGGCAAACCTACACCAACTATGGAATATGTGTCTTTTATGTGACCTTGTCATGTGGTGTTGATGTCCTCACAATTGGCCAGCTAGTCAACAAATCAGGATTTCTCCATGCCACCTCTTACATCTACCCCTAGCACCATCATCTACACTAACTGTCTTGGTGTCTCAGCCTATGACAACACCCATTCAAGCTGTTGTTCCACATCATACCTTATCCTCGTATGAATGCCCAGTGTTAACAAGTCTGCTTATAATGCAGCTTGGATAGATGGTGCAAAGATTGCAAACATGTCAAGAAATAAGGACCTGGGCCTGACCAGTGTCAAAAGGAGGTGAAATAATGAGGAATAATCCAATCTCAGGATCAATCTCAGTTCCAGATTGGTCAGCAATCTGGGCAGAATATGGATAGTACCATGGATCACTCACATACGATACCTGCACATGGAAATTGGATTACAAGGACAGATACAATGTTCATGTCTGTAGCATCCAGATCTGGAGAACCTCCTCTTTTTGAGTATAACATGCAAATGCCACTGTCATGTCAGTAGAAGCAGACTTCATTTCTCCCAATGGACCACAGGATATCTCTATCAAAACACAAGAACCAATGACCCACAAATCCAGTAAAGAGGAATCACTCAGTGCTTCTCTCATCCTTCTCACAGCAGGCTTTGATCTTATTAGTGATGGTTGTAATATCTATTTCATGCTTGCACAAGCCAGCTCAATAGTTTATATCATAGATCAGACTAACTTGATAACCATGACAAATGTGTATCTGTTGCTTGTGTAACACTAGCTCTGGGTGATGCCCTCTAGATCATCTTTAAAGTACTTTATCTCTTAGAATATAGCACATTGCTATCATTGCTATCAGCCATAGTCATCATTTATTTTTAGGTGTGGATGGTCATGCTGCTGCTCTCTTTGTGTGGTGGTGGGATGTCCTTGAGAGTGAATGAGCTATGTGGTAATGAAACTGAACAGGTCATATGATCTGTTTGTCTGAAAATGTGCTAAGTCCCCAGGTATTAGAAAAAGAAGGCTACACTTAAGGTTATCTGAATCTGGCAGTGTGGGCAAGCAATCATTGTAGATAATTCTTAAATAGTCTGGTATTAAGTTCTCTCATTCCTGCAGTGTACTTTCACCATGCCTAAGAGATGTAATCCTCTGTGGATGTTTGATGATGATTCTTGCTATAAGCCAGAGAATGGCCTTTCACACTTCTCAGACCAATCCTACAATGATTTTGGCCAGCCTAGGTGGGGGGTTCAGTCAAGGGGCACCTCTTGATGAGAACAGCTGTTATATATACAGCTAGATTGGCATGCCCATACTTCTAAGCCCACTGCCAAGTATCACACCTGCCATCAAGGTAAATTTATTCCCATTCCATTCATTTTTATAGTAACCTACATGGACTCTAGAAGCATGTTTTCACTAATTCTTTGAGTGCACAGAAACCCTTCACTGATTCATCAAGTGCAAAGAAATGCTCCACTGATTCCTCAAGTGCACAGGCACATCTTGCCTATTCAAGCCCACCAGAATATCCTCCAAATCAGCTGTGCTTAAAAAGGAAGCAGCTCAATGTGTCTGATGAAACTCCTTTTTACATTTCAATTTCCCATTCCTCATAAATTAGTATAAGTAGTGTAGTACCATACAAGAGAAGTCTCAAGCTTGATCTGCTTGTAAATACTTCTGCTTTGTGACTATGATAGCATGAATCCATCATTGTGAACCTTTGCATCTATTGCTTTGGTTTTTCCTCTTACTTCACCAGAACCTTCATCCCTCCTTGTCATCATGACTTAGAGTTTTCTTTTAGAACATTTGGACTTGTTGGCTCCTTGCTATTGTTACAGGCTTGTCACTTCTATTAATACTCAAGGCTCAAGGCTCAGACTTCCATGCTTTGTCTTTCCAAGCCCTATGTTTATCCCTACCTGGGCCTAGTGTAACAAGACCCAGGGTTCATTTTTGTGAGTGAGGAGAACAAGAGGGGCAATGACATTGGAAAAGTTTGGGATAAACCTGCAATAAAAATTGGCAAAACCCAAGAAGCTGCAAACACCTTTGATCAATTTTGGAGGTTTCCAATTTGCAATGGCCTTGAGTTTGATGGGGTCCATTTTGACCACTCCTTAACTGATAATCATGCTGAGGTATTCCATCTTGGGGGTGTCAAACAAGTATTTACTAATATTAAGAGACAATCTGTGTTCTCTGAGGTGTTGGAAAACACAGATGGTGCATTCATGACACAGAGCCAAGTCCCCATTGGTATGAATGTCAATGTTATCCATATAAATCTTGAGCCAGCCCTCAGTGATGATATTAGCAAAGATACAGTTCATAAAGCTCTAAAATGTAGGAGGGGCATTGTTAAAGCCAAAAAGCATGACTGTAGGATCAAAAAGCCCAAGAGGAGTGATGAACACAGCCTTTCATTGGTCTTCTTCATGGGTATGAATGTTGTTGTAATCTCAACAGATGTCAAGCCTGGTAAAACAAGAGATGAGGGGAAGGGGATAGGCATTGTGAATGGTGTGAAAATTGAGATATCTATAATTCTGGCATGGGTGAAAAGTGCTGTCTTTCTTGGGAACAAAGAAGAAGGGCAAAGCCTGGGGGAATTTGGATGGAATAATACAACCTGTCTTGAGATTCTCCTCAATGAACTCTTTGCAAGCTTGCATTTTGGCTAGATTAAGAGGATAAACTTTGGTGATCTTCAGATTAAATGATGGCTTAAGTTTAATAGTGTGATTACAGGGATGATGAGCAGGCTTCTACATGCCATCTGTATCAAGTGTGAGGCTATATCCTAGGGGAGATAGGCAAAGTCCGAGTGACTGTACATACAATTCAAACACCGCTGAACCTTAAGAAACCTCACACACTCTACAACGGCTACATGAAAACATTCATAAATAGTGTGGCTGTACTGTTGGACATAAGAAATAAAAAGAAATAAAAATAATTTTCACTCAGGGGTTGATAGATCTGGAGCGAATACAAGACGTTTTGTCACACTAGCGTCCCACCTTCCACATGGAGGCAACCCACAGCAGCCTCAACCCAAACCCATCCACTTCCTCATCAGTCAATGTCCCCACACTAACCAAGATCCGCCTGCGAACCCAAGAGGTATTCGGCATACAGCCATGCCTTTGGCAGGTCAAGGTCACGACAGCGATCCTGCAAGGCAATCAAGATGTTATTTCCATAGCAGGTACTGGAATGGGCAAGATGCTCACCTTCTGGATGCCCCTGTTATTCTGACCTGGCATTCAGATCGTAGTGACCCCACTGAACTTGCTTGGCAAACAAAATGTGACCTCTCTTGAGAAGGCGAAGATCCAAGCAATTGCTATACACTCGCAAATAGCGACACCTGCAAATTTCCAAGTGAGTGAAACATCAGGCCTAACCAATTTGCCAGTAAGCTTACCTAGAACAGGCCATCTGGGCATTGCATTATAGAGCGATAGTTGTCAGTCCCGAGCAGATAATGAAACTGAATGGAGAATTTGAGAAAATCTTCAAGTGCAAACTCTTCACATCACGGATCATCAGTATCATTATCGACGAAGCACACTGTCTTACCAAGTGGGGTTGCTTTAGGCCAGAGTACCGAGAGCTCAGACGGCTTCACTATGTGCTGTCAGTCAGCATACCACTGCTCATAACATCTGCAACACTCACCAAATCTACACTTGCAGACATAACAACCTTGATGCACATACAGAATGGGTGCAAGTGTATCGTGCGACACTCCAGTGACAGACCTAATATATGCATCGGGGTCAAAAAAATCAGATATGCCATGAATACCTTTGCCGATCTCGCATTTTTGATTCCCACAGCTTTCAAAGTTGGTGATCCTCCACCGCCCAAGTTTCTTGTGTTTTTCAATGATATTGCTGATTTGATCAGCACTGCCACCACTCTTCATCGGCGTCTGCCAGTCGAGTTGAGGGACAAGGTAAAATGGTTTAACACTGATATGTCATCAACGTTCAAGGATGAGGAACTAGAAAATATAGTTAGTGGAAATGTGTGGGGAATTTGCACGACCACCTCATTTGGAATGGTTTGCATTTGTTTGTCTTGAGTACAAACTGGTGACTTACATTGCGACTAGGGGATGGATGTCTCGGATATCCAGTTAGTAGTCCAATGGTGTGCTACCTGTACTTTGCCGTCTCTCTGGCAACGTTTTGGCTGTGCGGTATGCAATAAGGACCTTGCTGGTACTGCAATACTATTCGCAGAGCGGGAGTCTTTTGACAATGAGCAAGAGGTAAAGGCTGCTAGGAAAGCATGAAGGGAAGCCACAAAGAAGTGAACAGCAAAGGAGGCCAACTTACAATCTACATCACAACCATTCAAGCATGTCGTACTCTCACCAGCTAACCGAGATCGCACCGTTTGTGCTCAGGCTATACCTGCAGTCCCTGCAAGTGGTGGGACTACAACTCTAGATGGTGAGGGGTCAGAAGACAAGAACGGCAATGATGAAGGCAATGAACTGCCCATTTGGATGGCAACAGATGAAGCACCTGTGAATGCGGTACAGCCTGGTAAGGGTGTCGAAGCGCTAAAGGCAGTGGTATTACGAGATGGCCGTGGACTAGATGAGGGTAAGAGCAGAAAGCGTAGGGCTAGGGTTTTGGATTCAGGTGTTGAGTTTCTAATCAATACACCGAGTCGAGGCCTGGGTTGTCAATGGGAAGTGTTTGACATAGTGTTTGATAATGCTTCCGCTGGTGGGAAATTTCCTTGTTGTTCATCCTACTATGCTCACCTCAACCCCAGAGACAGACCACCTCGAGTGTGATCCAGACAAGACAGGAGGTTGTGGTCGCTGCCAAATCGCAGATCCAAATATCTGCTGTGACATTCACCATCCCTTTTCGTTTGATTCCTTCGACACCAACACCGCCCAACCTCAACAAGTTATCAAGCGGTCTTGTATATCTAAATTCATGGCAGACAAGTACGATACTGCCCTCCAAGATGCATTGGACAACTGGAGAGAGGAGAAAACCACCTCAGTATATGGCAGAGCATGTCTCAATGACCACGGTCCTTCATTGATCATGCCTTCCACTTTCCTTGACTGGATTGTGGACTGTGCACACCAC
>JBBPTN010000127.1:0-47739 GCA_038094075.1 Xerocomus spinulosus | reverse complement strand
ACTCCGACGGCGATATCCCCGTTTCAGCGATCCTTTGGACTGATCTGTCAACGAAACGTTCATAGAGTAACCCGCTCGTACTGGACGCGTGTCTCAGCCACTGACCAGAGTCAGACGTCGGACATGGGCTCTCAAGACACACAAAACACTGCGATTCTCGACCTTCGTTATATAGCAAAGGTATGTGTCTGCGAACTTCATACTTTGCTCGAAAATCGACATGTGCACTCAACATCCCGCCTACTGCAGCGTACATGACGCGAAGTTCACCCATATCGCGCCATGTGACACTGTGCGGAGCGGACAGCCGTGCTACTCGCTGCAATACTCGGATGAGTTTCGAAAGGACGTCCCCTGTCCGAAATGCTTTCACTGATAAGGTTAGCCTTGGAGCTCGCTTTGCACCGAGCCATTTACATCCACTATCAACCAGAAACAGGAACCGATGTACCCGAATCTACTCTCCGGGCTCGATCGTCAAACATCAGCCTTGTCCTCAATTCCCCTGTCAATCATTTCCGCCATGAATATTCAACGCGATACACTAATCTAACCTATAGCCGTATTTCACCGATGTTCCGATTGATGAGCATGATGCTAACACGTTACTTGTCAGATCGCCTAATAATGCCCCTGAATTTATCCTAGTCGCGCCACCCGCGCTATATCTTATCAAGTAATGTATCACTTTCATACTTGTATCACTAATGTTGCCACAAACACCATGTAGCCTTTCCCTGCTTGTAGCGATAGCCCCACTAATAAATTCTAGCTGATCTATTTTTTTCGACCGATTTCAGAGTGCACCTTTGGACCTGGTAAACCCAACACATCCATTAACCACCTCAAGCATAGAAACTAATAATCGAATTCTACCCCAGATAAACGGGCCCCTGTTTCCCCTGCATCCGAATCGGACTGTCGGTAGCAACTAACATACACCGCAAACTGCAACGCATCCTCCCATCACCTCCTCCTACCCATTACAAAGCACCCCTCGTATCCCTGGACGTTGACAGGGCTCAACGTGTCCCGCCATCGACCCGAGATGTAACCCTCCGTGTTGCCAACAAGGTATCCTCGATACAGCCACCTTCCCCTCTCATCCTCAACCTACAAAAGGAATGCCGACAACATGAACACGGACCAAAAAAAAAGGATCACGTACGTATTGTTTGGACAGACTAATCAACCCATCCAGCGGGCGTACACGACCGTACACGCTGAATTGACCCCAAGCAGAGTGCCCCTGAAGCACGTTTAGCACACGACATCGTCATCCGAATCAGAAGGGCTACCTCGCCCAGGAGGATGACGTCCACCACTCGGTCACCGTGTTTCGCGCTCGACGGCCTCCAATAGCAAATCACGTTTCCTCCAGGTTCTTGAATCTGAACGGCGTCTGCGAGTTCCCGGAATCGAGCGCCTGCCGGAAAGTGCGCCGTCAAAGGGTCCCCAGGCGCGAGAGGTCCGGACGTTTGCCCACCGGACTCCCGATCTTCGATAAAGTGATATTCACGTAGTTTCCACGTCTGCTTGTGGTGGCCGATCAGACAATGATCTAGCACAGACGGGTCTCCTCCAGAAAGCAACGACGTATATGAACTGAATTCCGTGTACTGATGAAAAGAAAAAAAAAAATCAATATCGAATATGGTGTCTATAACGTGTGCTCACGGCAAAGACGCCTTCCCAAACGCCTTCCAAGGAACCCAACAGAAAGGTTTGCGAGAGTGCCCTAAACCGATCAGGTTGCCCTATATGGATGCATCGATACCAATCTCTGTCCCAATCCTCACTCCGTCTCATAGTCAGGGAGAGACTCGCCGGTGATTGAAAGGAATACCCAGGGGTGTAATTCGGACCTACGGGAAGCAACACGCGCAATGCTAGGTTCAGAAATACAAGAATCGCCGCAGGACTGAGGACTGGCGGGTGTAATTGATACGTTTCTGAAAAATGTGTCACAGAACTGGGTGACCGTATCGCTCCCGATTGAGGAAGAAACTCGGACCAGGATGGGTGGCATACTGGGTACTGAACGGGGTAAATAAACGAGCACAAGGATGCGATATGTACACGGACATGATTGGCTGCTAGTGCAGTCAGCTTCGTGATAGTCATCATGTGTCGCAGCTTGGTAAACTTGCACAAGATGGAATCTGCAGACGCTCGTCATCACATACGGGTGACCTCGAACACAGATAAGACGTGCCAGGTCGAAGAAGAAGCCAAAACAGCCACATGGCTATAGCGTTCTTCTCGTCTTCAACAGGCCAGACTTGTTCCAACACCATGGACACCGCAGAGGAGGCGCCTTGGTCGTCGAACCAGTACTCCATCAGCCAAACGTCCATTTCTGCCCAGTCCAAAAGTTGCTGCTCGTTCCTCCCATCGTTCTCGAGCATCATCAGGTAAGCTAACCAGAGTGCGTCAATCAGGTCCCCTGAGGGCAACCCTGTGTGTTGTATCCGGGTATGTGTGCGTGCCCTTATTCGCTTCAAGTGTATCCACCTCTTCTTGAGTTCACTGGCGAGGATGCGAGGTGTATTGACGTGAGAGCCTAATCGGCGAAGGGCAGCACGCGCGTCGAATTGAGAACTAAACACGCGGGCATAAAGCAAGGGGTTCGTATCGACGGACAATGCTCGGTAGATGTTTCGACACGTCAGGAGTAATGGAAGCAAACCTGAGGGGGGCCCGACGAGACCCTGCGTCGCTGCACAGAACGCGATGTGCTCGAGCACTTCCTGTGGAACTGATCCCAGCCTGGGCGTGGATGTGGTCATTCCGAGCTGTAAGACGTACTAGTACGCATGGCAGTGTAGTACTCGCCGTATTATTGATAAGCTTACCAACCTTGGTATGGAAGCAAGGTACTAATTAGAGTCCGACTTGTAACACTCGACAATCGGTTTATGGTAATATGACATGGTATAGGGCCACACGACCTGGTTCACGATGCTGGTAAGCTAAGCGGAATCAGGGTGCGACATGTAACCCAGGCGGCTCTGTGGCGATTTTACCTCTTTGCATAGACTGAATATACATTCCCATGCTGGCGGTTGTTCGGCACTTGCGATGTGCCTCCATCTTCCAACAAAATTGCGGGAAGAGATCACTAGTCGGGATCATGAACTGCGCTCCGCCCACCATCACCGGAAGACCTACCGTAACCGCGAAATAATGCACGCCCTAGGCCAACCCGCTGAGGATCCAGCTGTAAAATTTGGTGAGGCAATGACACAGCGTCCGAACGAGCCACATACCGGCTCGCGTAGCAGCACGACCAATCCGTCCAACGGCCGGACCCTTCCTATATACCTATATCCATTCCACGCTGTGGCGTATGGGGCCTCCGTCTGTTGGACCCTGTCATTCGGCGAACGAGACCGTATAGGAATTGGCATACCACTCCAGTGATGATAACATCCTGTAATCCCATCCTCGAAATATCACTTACGTCCCCGGAAGGCCGCATTTGCGTGTAGCGCGTTCTGAAGGAATTATTAGCACCGATGAACTCGATCCCTGTCTGTTTGATCCACATGATTCAACCTATGGAGCATAACCGCAAGGTCAGTAACCCACCTCGTCCTCACGCCACTGACACCCGAGGGGCAGAAATGCATTGAAAAATGAAATTTCATCGTCTGCGATCGGCAGCGGTGTCGATGGAGAGCAACAATACATCTCGCGAAATTGGACGTAAAGGGGGAACCGTCCATACGTCGGGAAAGGCGACGGAGCTTCGGAGAAGCAAAGCATTGATCGGTAATCCTCTTGGTAGGGAGCCTGGGAACCTAAGCTGCGACGTAAACAATCGCGAAGACCGACTTACCACGAAAGACCCTAGCCAGCGTCCTGAAAACGTGCCTGGGATGTAGTACACCAATGAGGAATGTGACACTGCCGGGTTGGCGCTGGACAATGAACGATGCCAATCGGGATCATGTCGAAGACTTTTGGGAAGCTTGTCAAGCACATCACCATACTTCTTATTTGAAACCCGCGTCACACATCGAGCGTTAACATCATCGATGTCGACCCGAGTGGGTCCGTAAAGGATACCTTTAGTAACCGCATCTTGACGGTTCAAAGGAAGTTCAGGTGGAGTCTTGAGACGGAAATATTCTGTTCGTGCAAAGTAACCCAAGATCGCAAATGGAGCAATCGGGGGTAAGCGCAAGGTGGTTGGCTGGCCAAAATATTCCAGAGTTATTTTGGTCGGCCGATCGGCTAGATAATCCGTGTAATTGGAAACGGCAACGCCAGACACGCTTTCAGAGACCAAAAATAAATCCTCGGGGAAACCGAAACATGGGTACTGACGTGCCACGTCAAATCCGATACAGGTAAACGAGGAACGTACTTACGCGAAAACCTGCAAAAGCGAACGGAGCGAGATGATTCATGATCTCTCTTCTACATTCGTCGGTTTCTTGATCGAGACGGTCTGTGTGATAATGTGACCAACGTCGGTCCGGGCAGTAAACAAAACACACTTACCCCGAGAGGTAATCAACCAAAATAGGGATATAGCCAAGGTATTGATCCCATTTTCCAGAGGCCACCCATGGTTATCAGACGCTCCTTCTAGCAGGCGTTCGCGGATTAAAACGAGCACAAAAGTGGGTAGACCTGCCCGGATGACTTGTTCCCAATTGTACTCATCATCCTCGAGAAGCATGACGTAAACCCTTGCGAGCGCCTCCGTCAAGTTCGGATCCCAGAAGTCTCTCCTCTGAACGATAGTCAGAGCGGTGTTTCGGTGTTGAACTTCCCGTTCGGTATTCTGAAAGTTCAATCTGGCTTGCGATAGATGACTGCGAGGGGAGGATAGATCAAGCTTGTCAAAAAACAGCATTGAATAGATGGCGGCGTCTGCGCCGGGTGGTAACATTGGGTAGACGGATTGGAAAGAGCAGAAGACGACCGTTATGGATCCAGAAAGGTAAATGGACGATCTCTTGTAGGAATCCGGATGGAATGATAAAGAGCACAGTGGGCATGCTCGTGTGCAAGCGGAGGCGGAGAGACAGCCATAAGTAATTTGTACGAATTCATGTCCTGAGACGGTGTCTTGAAGGCCTGGAAGGGTAAGACCGTCATCACGTCATAATGGGGACCTCCCACGGATGTAAACATAGCATGGCGAACTGCGGTGAAGAGACGCCGTCAGGCAGGACAAAGCACTTTGGTCTGCCCCGAAGCTGGTGTATGAGCCTGCAAAACGACCGTTCAAGTCCGACTAACGAAAGAAAAAAAAAGTACGTTACGAGGCGATCGTGGCAGGCACTCGGAATCTTCCGAGAGGCAGACTATTCAATATAAATCTCAGATTTCGGTCAATTTCGCGGTGCATCCGAGCATATGCATATGTGACCCCTGAGGTTGTAAGCGATTCCCGCTCCGCCAATCGTACCGTCCTCAAGGTGAAACCATCGCCTTTGGCGACCGCAAAATACTCGCAAAGTCACCTGAGATACCTTTCATTGGCTATTCAGAGTTTATACGAGACACGGTTACTCAAAAATCGGATTCAGTCGCCAAGGGGGGTAAGCTAGGACATATGGGCATACCTGACGTTGTCCTGATATGTCGGAGACATCTAAGCGGAGTCACGAGCCCATACACGAGTTGGCCGATCAAAAAAGAAGGTGAACCAGAAAGCGATGGGTTTATCCCCAGGCATTGCAGGCAGAGTCAACTTCTGGACACCAAGCCCGTCAGAAGAAGGTCTAACGGATTCAGCGCAATGTGAGAACTGGTTAAGACGTCAGCGAATCGAAGGTGGGGTCAAGCGGCCTGTCAATGATTTTTTGTTGTGGTTGCCGCGGCGCGCCCCGTACGGCGCAATCTGAGAGGAGTTGGAAAGATCCGAACCGAGAAAAAGAAAGTTGCCTTGGCTCTCTTCAGTACTTGTTCGGTTCCCGCAATGGACGTCCGCGAGCGACACATGGGCGGGGCTGGCAACATTCTGAACTTTGCCTACCACGTAAATATACCGATGGGACCGGTTACTGCAAGGATGAGACATGGGTTCCAAAACCGTCTTCGCTATTCCGTGACCAAGTCAGAATTGGACGAGACATTCTCCGAGAGGCCGTCCGCGAATATCAATGACAATCGAGGGCGAAGAATTGGATTCACGTAGATCGGGGCGACTACTTCCATTGCACAGAAAGGCTGTTATCCCCATATGTGCAGCTACGTCGATCGGGAGGTCTAAATATGAGATCTGTAATGACAGTGGGGGAAAGTGGGAAATCCACTGAATGTGCTGTGCGTCAGTCATTTCGTGTCTTATCGCCGCATGAAATCTCAAAGGCTATCCAGTGGCAAGCTCCGCTATGATTGCTGGAAAGCCCGGGATGGAGAAATTGGGGTCGCTGGTGTGGCAAGTGAGAGTAAGAAAGGCAGCGGATAACACCTGAGAGCGGTGCCCTATCAACTCTCCCGAGCAATTTCCGCTGCATTTTGATCGGCGCAATTGCTCTATACCGCAGAGGGGCAGGACGAGTGTCACACCACCATTGACTGGTGATAGCAGAGATTGGAAGAGGTTCATCACGGACAGTCAAGGCCCCATTACGCAGTGTTCTCGTCCACAGCGCGTCCGCGTGAATGTCGATCGCGTTTCAGTGGCCTGCAACACCGCAGAACCAGGACGTCATCGCTTGGCCTAGGACTCGTTAGATCAGTGTCCAAGTCACCAAATCCCGGGTATTTGGTCACCGTTTGCAAAGATGTACGTCCAGCCTGTAGTAGTATCAACATGATGTGAGGAAGAGAACCTCATTT
This sequence comes from Xerocomus spinulosus, assembly GCA_038094075.1. Lineage (NCBI taxonomy): Eukaryota > Fungi > Basidiomycota > Agaricomycetes > Boletales > Boletaceae > Xerocomus > Xerocomus spinulosus. The sequence continues at coordinate 40,935 of JBBPTN010000127.1, read as the reverse complement.
TTTTCCATGAGAAGAGGCCGCAGTGATGTACGAGTGTACATGAGGCCTACCCTAAACAAGACATATCGAAATCATAAAATGGTTGGATCGATCATTCTTCATCCCGGCCATCTCACTTCAGTCCTCACAGCAAGTTGTAAACGTCAACATGTCTGCCAACCTCACCGCGCTCGAGCAGCACCTTGCGACAAGGTCTTACGTCGAAGGGTAAGTTCGCTGTTCAAGTCAGATCGTACTTGATGAACGACGCTATGGTCCGTGTTTCCAAGAAGCGATTAGACACCGCTGCACCAGCATGCAGACAATTCTTTTTTTCCCTAGCTATCTGATCCCATCTTTTTCTCTCCAAGGAATGAACGTCGTGTTGATATAATACCATCTTTAGTTACACGCCTTCCCAAGCTGATGTGCACGTCTACAAAGCGGTTACCGCGCCAATCCCGTCTGCCTACCCACATGTAGCGAGGTGGTACTCCCACATCACGTCTTACAGTGCGGAATTCGACTCCTTGCCTGGCAGCAGCAACGCTGGGCAAGCGTTTACTCAGTCTACTGCCGCGGAGAGCTCTGCGCCTCCTGCTGCGGACGAGGAGGAGGATATCGATCTCTTTGGAGAGGATGACGAGGTCGATGAGGAAGCTGAGAAACTCAAGGCAGAACGTCTTGCTGCTTATAACGCGAAAAAAGCCAGCAAGCCAAAGGCAGCGGCCAAGGTTCATTCCACTTTGGGTGTCATATTCGTCGCTGACGTAAGCTGAAATAGTCTGTTGTTACCCTGGATGTCAAGCCCTGGGATGACGAGACTGATATTGAGGCCCTGGAGAATTCTGTCCGATCGACCCAGCAGGACGGTCTCGTGTGGGGTGCAAGCAAGCTTGTCGCTGTCGGCTACGGTATCAAGAAATTACAGATAAACCTCGTCATTGGTTCGTAGATTGCATCGGCGTTTGTGCGGTAGGCTGATTCATTCCATCAGAGGACGAGCTCGTGTCTTTGGACGAGCTACAGGAAAAGATTGCCGAGTTTGAGGACTATGTTCAGAGCTCGGACGTCACGGCCATGCAGAGTACGTCGAACGCATACCCGTGCATTCCTGTACTGACGGATACTTTAGAACTCTAGATTGGGATGACAAAGATGTATTTGGAGAGAGTGGTGTATGTCTAGAGGGGCCGCTGTATTTGTTTGTCAAATGGATGACATGAACTCGATTCGCTCTGGACTGATCTGATAAGGCGATGCACGACCAAGCGGCATGCTGTGTACGGTGACCTGAGCAGGACCGACCATGGCGTTGCGAATCGGCGCGTGGGGTTGGTGATGTGGGACAAGGTTAGCTCTGTCGAATGGGGAATCTGGTGCGATGCGCTCAAAGGGGTTCATGTCTTGTAGGTCGCGCTTCCGACAGATGCGGTCTCAGCCTCCCTTAGAGCTTCACGCCGGACCGGATTGGGTCGACGCAGGGCAGCCACGATGCGACAGTTCATGCAAAAGCTTGTTCATCTCCGTCGCCCAACGGGGAGCCGATGCTCCCGTGTCTCTCATATCGTATGCACAGGTACTTGTTTTATCATTGCAAATTGTGAACTGACTTTTTTACAACAGAGATGTATGATGGACGAGGCTCGCGGATCGAGGTTCAATTGCTGCCCACCGGTACGCTTGTCCAATGGTACGATGTGATCTCGCACGCGTCTAGTCGGCAGACGAGCCAAACCGAGCAGGGATCAGAATCTGTCACGGTCGCTTCTCCTCGAGTAGCTGTGTCAGCCTTCTGGTAAGCTTACAGCGGTCCCTTTCATCATCCGAACCCGCAGGAAACGCCAAGGTGGCTAAATGAAATCACAACCAGGCACGCGGGTGACCGAAACCATGCCTTAAATACAAGATCTGATCTGATCTAAGAGGTGTGTAAGTACATTTGCTTTGCACACTGCAGTGCGACTATTGAACATGATTTTTTCCCAACAGGAAAGGTCAAGTTCCCTATGCAACGATACGGCGATATAGTTACGCTATGAACGGCACGCCGCCGCGCAGTCCTGGTCCACATGTATTTAAGGCCGCCCACTCAAAACAAGTCCGTCATACCATGAGTTCGCGTCTCGAGCGCATTCCCCTCGACGTGCTAACGCACATCGCATTCTACACAGTAAACCCCTCACCGACCGCACCCCTCGATGCGCTCCTTCACCTCCTGCTCACCTGTCGGCGCATTTATCGTCTCCTCTCCGTCGAGTCCTGTCCGCAACTCTATGCGCACATCTTTCGCAACAAGTTCGACCTCGAGGGTCACTTGCGCCGAAAAAGGCACGGCACTCGCACGACGTGTCTGGCTTCCGAGCTGCGCGTGCGCCGACGCGCACTGCGTCGAATACGCCTTTCCCAAGTCCTGACGCAACACATCCTAAACGATCTGTGGACGACGCACCTCATGCTTCTCGAAAGCGATGGTCTCAACGAGCTTCAGCTTCACACTGCCGGTGTTGGAGACTGGGTACTGCGCGTACTCCGTGAGTGCCATTCGCGAGCACACGGCGAGACCGATGAGCGGGTTTTGGCCCTGGCTGCCTCGGTGGCGTGCTTGGTATTGTCCCACAGTAATCCACATTCAGATTCTATTTTATGAACCCCGCTTCTAAATGATCTTGATCAGGCCAGATATCCTCTTTGCCGCTGCGGGATCGTAATCAGATACTAAATTTACTCCGCCCGTACACGACCCCCGTGTCAAAGGTGAGCACATGCGTCTAACTGACGATGTACGATATCAACTCACTCTGATTGCATCTCAGAGCATTCGGGCCAACGTAAGTGGCACGGTAGCAAGGGGAATCCCCGTATCGACCAGCAGATCGCAGGACCGAGGACCCGAACGGCTTGCCTTAGAGGGGAAAATTAGCGATGGAGGTGACGCCCATTTGCCACAAACGAGCTACTGTGACGGCTTCATTTTAACCACTCCCGATCTGCTCACCGCCTCGGTCTTCTTGACTTTTGTGTTCAAAGAGGCAACACCACTGCAGGTGCCTCCCCATCTACCCCCAACGAGAGCGGTCGCAATCGCAATGGGACGGCAAGGACCGACCAAGGACGACTTTGCTGCAGTTACCACGAGAAAGACACCGCTTGTGGCAGATTCCTTTCTCCAGTATCAGTGTCGTGAATCCGACACGGATCTCGCGAGAGAACGGCAACGGCCATCAAGAAGTGCGATACATGACGAAGACTTCTATCGCATAGCCCGTCCCGTGCACGCGCACACTGAGGCTTGGGAACTCCTGGCCTACATTCCTGGGATGCTGACGGGTGTTTGGGAAGGATGCTACATGGTCCGCAAGTTCTCGGATTAGGAAATGGTGTGACTGACAATCCGAACAGGTTGCACCTTTGACATCATGCGCCTCCGCAGGCTCTCCTAGCCATGACGATTTTGTGTGCCGGCAGCCCATACAGGTGCAACTCGAGGAATATCTCACGTTCAGTCCATGGGAGCCCCTTCCCGTTGAGACGCATGAGGGGTTTGATGGCTATGTCATTCGGAGTCTATCTGCTAGCGAGGAGGAATCCACAGTGGGTACACGTTTTGCCTGTGCACACACGATTGTCATATTTTCTGCTTTTTGAAAGAGAGTTAGGTTCTCTGACGGCAACACGGAAAAAACTTACCATTATGAGCCGTTCCGCCTTAGCGGCGCGACCGAGAGCGGTAGGAACCCGCGTCATGCGTTGGATGTCGTTATTACAGGCGAGGTAAGCCCCTTTTGTCTTGATGGGGCATCTGATCCTCACGCACAATAGACACCCCGTCGATTTGAGGCAGCCTGGGGATCGTATGGCTTTATCGGACGTGTTCGGTTATCGGATGGTTTGATAAGTTTGACGAGAAAGTCGGTACGGTCTATGATCTCCTATTCGGAAGCGTGTTCTTCATCTGACTGATATAAATAGAAAAGGGCGGATGATGATGGCTGTGGGACGTGGGTTTTCGAAGGATACTTACAAAGCCGATCCACGTTTGCAGGACACTGGAGTTCACTCTCTGGCCCGGGTCAAGAAGTGGTCCGGGGAATCTTCAGCATGTCCAAAACTGCACAATAGGATTATCGAGGTTATTAATGAATACTTAATAACGGAGAGCAGGTCGTCTCTGGGGGTGGTACGGACTTTTTTTAGCTTTGTCCGGTGTGTTTAACTGCGGAAATTGACTCGAAAGGACTTGGCACGGGGTTATGTATATGTGCATAACTCCTCGCAGATCGTCAGTAGAGCGGGATACGGTCATGGCGCGGGGACTGCCAAGCTGTGTACGAGTTAACTTTGATGTCTTGAATTAGCAACCCCAATCAGATTTCATACGCGCGGTTGTGCACGGGAGATGATAGTACAGGATGATTACGGTATTGACGATAGGAGCCCTTTCGCGAGCGCGTTACGTCCAGGAGGCGAGCGTGTGTTTGCAAGTCAGTTATTGAATGGAAAGAGTTGATGAAGCGCTGGGAACACAACCTTGTGATGCGATATCGAACGCATATATCGACGTTGTTCGGAATCCTATCGCCAGAATGTCAGACAGCGCCAAGTGGTCTGATGGTGGCTTTGACCGACGAGTACCGCAGCATTGATGGGTGGCGAGATATCGTGTGTGCTGTCAGTGGGTCATATGGTGCACAATTCCTGGGCGTTGCGCCGCACCGACACCTGCATGGAAGTGAGAGAGAGAGGAGGCGGTAATTGCTTGGCCACCTTCATTCCGGGCAGGTTGTCTGTTTGGTCTTGTTTGGTTCCCATCTTTCCCACGCACACCGACAATCACCCACGCACGGCTTCTGCCATCTCCACCACCACCCTCATTCCTTTGAAAAACGCGTCCGTTCCCTAATGGCCTTCCGGTCCTTTGCCATTCTATCTGCGCTTGCAACCGCAGCACTGGCACAGTCTTCGGTACTATCTACACCTTCTTGCTCACTGCCATGCTCATCACATTACACAGAATCCCCTCATTCCATCCAACATATCCGCCAGTTGCACCGCCTATCTCTCCGCCTTGAACAACAACACCCAAATTCAATCCTGTCTCACTCCAGTTACCACCGCCCTCTCGGCATTTGACCCTACTGGCAACTTGTCATCATGCTCCATCTCCACCGTCACCACCGCACTCAGCACTCTGTGCTCGACTAGCTCAACCAGTGGATGTTCACAGAGCACCATCACTTCTCAGCTCTCGTCCTTTTACAGCAGCTGTTCAGTCGAACTGACCTCGTCGCCAAACAATCAAGTCAAGTTGACCTACGATGCCCTATACGTCCTATTACCTCTACGGCAGGCAGTCTGCGCAAAGGACGATAATGGGGACTATTGTGTCACGCAGCTGTCGAACTCGAGTGCAGGCAACGTCGCGCTGGTTGATTCTAAAAGAAGCCTGTCCCGACGCGATACCAACTCCACTACGATCCTCATTCCTAATACCACCACATTCCTGGACTCGAATCTCGCCTTCTTCTTCCTTCAACCCAACACGCCCACCAAGTATCTCTGCACCGCCTGCACCAGAAATATCTTGACGCCTTACATCACCTTTGAGTCCAACGCTCTATTTGCCTATGGAATTAATAACAGTCTGCTACTTGGCGGTCAGTTCAAGCTTTACAACAACATTACCGACGTTTGTGGCGGCAACTTCTTTAGTGGCGCCGTCGCTGCCGCCGGTGGCTTGTCCCAGGGTATTGGGAACGGAGCCTTGCCACGCTTGGGCATCCAAGAGCTTTCAACTGCAATGGGTGCCATCCTTGGCGTTGCCGGTTTGGTCGCAGTGTCTATGTAAAGATCTTTTATTTTTCCATGGGAGTATACCATCACATCAGGCTTTCGTCGTTTTATAAGCTGGCTCTTTCTGCGCTCAGCCTTTGATGTCCTACAGTTTTCCATACCAGTTCCACCTATTCTATTTTGTATATACCAGGAATGACCTGCGACAAATGCTTCAAGGTTTCTACCGGTCACCCGCATCTATATGCGATGGACCGTGCAGCCTTGTAATAGATCTCGCTTTCACCCATAACTACAACATAACACAATCATGACATCCCAAAGAATTCTTTCATGATCGCCGAATGCACCAATAGGAATGCACGGGGATCTCAACAGACTTGGATCTGAGGCGAGGTGGCAATAAATCTTCACCGGGTTTTGCCAGAGTCTGTATGGTCACCAGGCGTCTTCGAATTCGGACTCACATGTCAATATGCTGTTTATGTTGCAACAAAAAGAATGTGTGGCGTATTGAAAAACATAGTGGCTGCGAACCTGAAGCGTCTTATACAGCAAGATCTGGTGTAGGACAATAAAAAGAAAGTTTGTCAGCGCCAATAATAACGCAAGGAGTGGTGCGTCCAACAGGATATTTCCCAATCTACGAGAACACAAAGTACAGTACCATGCTGCACATTGCGCCTCGTGGCCAAGTGAACAAGTCGACAATAAATCGAACAGACGATCTGGCTCGCAACGCTGGCACAGTGCAAGGAACACAAAAATAAGTCTCGCACTTGGCAGTATTCTATATGTGTGTACTCACGTCCATATGCTACTGACAGCGGCCATCAGACCTGGAAAATGAGGACAAGCAAGGCGACCTCGACCGCGAATACAATCACTGCCACGGCTAGGACGTCGAACCCTGCAGTGACAAAGGGTCGACCAAATTCCCGTGCCTGCTCTTGTCCCTTGGTTGGTATAGCTTGTGCGTACAGGGCAGAGACACTCTCTGAACCACGGTCGGCAAAGTCATGGCGAGAGTGACGCGCACGCACAAACGCCAGAACAAAGAGAAAGATAGAAAGGATCAAGAAGAGAAGACCGACTGTAGACATGTCAATCAGACAGATCTCTGGGTAGAAATAGAATACTTACTTTTAAAAAACCGAACGTCAAACAGACGGAGGACAGTGACTGCGTATCCCAGATTCGCGAGGGCACTGCGGCGGTATGCCCCGTCAAATGTTCGGTCCCGGGCACGGAGCTCAGTGAGCTCTAAGAGATCTACTGGCAGAAATGAATTGGCCCGGTGGCCTCTTTTCTCTTCAACGTCGACAACGCCCTGGGCGGAATCGCAACTGACCTGTAGCGGTGCATCGTGCCAGGAGGCAAGACAGTATGTGAACCAGTTCGTCACCGGTACACGGGTGTTATCGGCGCGGTTCGGTTCGGACATGCCCATGTGCAAAATTTGGACGCGGTCTTCGTGTCTTGCTTCCAATGCTTGGTTCGACGGTCTGTGCAGGTGGCCGATTGGCGCTGCGAACTTCGACTAGGTGCGCTGCTTGTAGCTTGGTCGATGTGTACTCATCCTTTGTAGAGCTCTTGCACGACCTCTTCAGCATCGGGATCGGTTGGTGGCATTCCAGGCATGTAATTCTACTTTCCGAGACTAACCGAATGGCCCAACAATGAGATACAGGCACTGGATCTTCTGGGTACTCGACAGGGTGTCTTGAATGCACGGAATTACTGGTGGTCAAAGCCAGCGACTCTCGAGGCTGCCAGTTCCACCTCTCAGCATACCCCAGAGCCAGTTGCACAGGTCACATCTGCATCATCATCCCAGGAAACAGTTGCTTCGGCTACTATACCATCCGAGCAAATAGCCCAAACAAATTTGACTGCTACTGATGTGCTGCCAACTGATATGTCAGTCCCGGCATCTGGCATATCCGAGGTTGTGACCAGTACCATTCAACCACTGCAATACGGAGACTTTGCTGCTCTCGGAATTACGAATTGGTGGCCGTCGGGTATCATCACTTGGTCTTTCGAGTTGCTGCAAGTAAGCACTGGTATGCCATGGTTCTACACCATCATTGCAGGCTCGCTGTTCTGGCGAGCAATCGTTATTCCAGCTATGCTGGTGAGCGTGCGTAACGCTGCGCGACTCAGTCCATATACCGAGGAGATCAAGACCCTCGATGAACGCGCCAAAAACGTCACAGACCGTGCAGCACAGATGGAAATCATGCTGAAAAAGCAAAAGCTCATTCAAAAAGCGGGCGTATCTGTCCCATCCATGTTTGCTCCCATCATCCCAGTAATCGGAAATCTTGGGCTGTTTTTCGCTATCAAGGGTATGGTGCAGTTGCCGGTCATGCAACTGACGGAGAGTGGTGTCTGGTTTTTGCCAGATTTAACGCTCACTGGTGGTTATGTGATGCCGGCGCTCATGCTTTTGCTTATGAACGTCCAGTTCTCGGTGAGCATACTTTCCGGCAGAACGAGGTGGTGCTCATGTCGAGATGGATAGGTCATGAAGAGGGAGCTAGATCCGACCAGAGTCAACATGGCTCACTTTATGAACATCACGCGGGTGGCCTCGTTTGCAACGTTGCCCATGATGTCCTGGATGCCATGCGTGAGTACATCCGCGTTTTCTTCCAAAGTAACGGTACTGAATTCAGGTCAGGGACTCTGGCTGAGCATGATCACCGGCTTACTGTTGGGAATCACCCAATCGACCTTGTTGAAACTTCCGCGCATTCGTCAAGCACTTTCGATCCCACCAGTGGCTCCAACACCGCCAGTGACAATGAGGGACACGGGCAAGGTGATCCTGGAGTGGTATCGTCAAAAGAGGATGGACATCATCGCCAGCCGGGCTGTAGACCAGAGGCGACCCAACTGGACGACGTTGCCCAAGACCTCACGGCGCGTACGGTGACTGGTAGTAGACTAGGCTAGTCTGTTACCTAGTGTTACCTAAGCTAGCTTCACCGCAAACACAGCACTGCGGACTGAGAACGACTCGCCGATGGGCTACTAGACTTACTTTTACTACTCCTCGTTACCTGCGAATAATGTCGTTCTCACCGGGTTCATTCACCGTCAAGGCGCTCAATGCAGCACCCACAGAAACACCGGTTGCGGAGGAGGAAGAGTTTTACTCGTCCTGGTCGCTCTTTCTTGTCTGCCTGTTGCTCATACTCTCCCTATGGACGTCCTACTATCTACAGATCAAGCGTATACGGGCCATTCACGAAACATTGGTCGCCATCTTTGCAGGCATGTTTGTCGGACTCGTCGTTCGTCTGGCGCCGGGCACGATGATAAGAGAAATGCTAGTGAGTAGATTCACAATCGTCTTCTTGTGTTTTGTTTTACTTACCATCTCGTTTCAGACATTCAAACATACCCTCTTTTTCAACCTCCTCTTGCCCCCCATTATATTGAACTCGGGTTATGAACTCAAACAGGTGCGTACACTTGTGATTTTTAAAAGTATGTCGACTCATTGGTTATCCAGGAAAACTTCTTCCGCAACTTTGGTTCCATCCTCACATTTGCTTTCCTCGGAACGGCGGTATCCGCTATGGGAGTCGGGTGCGTGGGCGCGCGTGCTAGGGGACGCTCGCATCATCGCTTACCAGTTCTAGTGCAGAGTGCTCGTGTACATTTATTCGTTTCTAGGGCTAGAATCATTGGACGTTTCATTGCTGGAATGCCTCATATTCGGCTCAACGCTATCTGCTACAGATCCTGTGACCATCCTTGCTATTTTTCAACAATACAAGGTTGACCCAAAACTCTACACGATCATCTTTGGCGAGAGTCTCCTCAATGACGCCGTCAGTATCGTCATGTATGAGTGAGTGTGATCGTTTGGTGTTCTCTACACGGGCCATTGAAGGTGTCACAGAACACTAACACGATTTCATGGGACGGAGATTTTCATTTCGTCCATCTTCCATGGAATCGGCATCTTCCTCCTCTCCTTCAGCGTATCGATGGCGTTGGGCGTCGTCTTTGGCCTCGCAATGTCTCTCGTGTTGAAGCACTCATCTCTCAACCTCTATCCCTCCATCGAGTCGTGTCTTGTTGCACTCTGTGCCTACACTTGCTATTTCTTTTCAAATGGTCTTTCCATGTCTGGCATCGTCTCCCTCCTTTTTTGTGGCATCACCTTGAAGCACTACGCATACCACACCATGTCTCGTAAAACACAACGCACGACCAAGTACATATTCTCCACACTCGCGCAACTCTCGGAGAATTTTATCTTCATATACCTTGGCCTCTCCCTATTCACAAGCCCGCCATCCTCTGAGCGTGTCACGAATTACGTGAAACCATTGTTCATTGCCGTCACCACTGTCGCCGTCGTGTTCACCCGGTACACTGCCGTTTTCCCATTATCCGAGGCTATCAATTTTTTCACCAGACATGCCCGCGGACAGCGCAACGAGGAACTTCCCCACTCATATCAGATGATGCTGTTCTGGGCTGGACTGCGTGGCGCGGTGGGTGTCGCCTTGGCAGCAGGGTTCAAGGGCGATAACGCTCAGACCCTGCGCATCACCGTCCTCGTTGTCGTCGTCCTGACCGTCGTCGTATTCGGGGGCACGACCGCCCGGATGCTCGAAGTCCTCGGTATCCGTACAGGCGTCGAAGACGAGGCTGCGAGCAGCAGCGACGAGGACACCAGCCGCCTCTCGTGGTCCGCACGTCGTCCCTCTGGGGGATGGCACCGGCACGACGACGAGGGCGTGCCATATTTTTCGACCTCTCAGCACGGCTACGGTCGTGCTGCAGGACGCATCGGAACGCACTATGCGCCGCGTAGTTACAATCACCATGCCCAGGCTCAGTCGTCTCCTATCGCCACCAACGTGTTCGCGATGGCGTCCTCTGATTCGTTCGATTCTGACCGGGAGGTCCTTCCGATGGCGACGACGTCTGGTGACCCTGAAGCGCGTGCAGAGGCTGGGCGTGGACAGGAGCCAGGGGCGGTTGGGGAAGACGGAAAGTGGTTCCAGACGTTGGACGAGCGGTACTTGTTGCCCTTGTTCTCGAACGCGACGGCGAGCCGGACGTTCCATGCCCGTCGTGCGCGCCGGAATGCGTCGTTGGCGCATATTCAGACGACGAGTCTGAGCGGGACGCCGCATGATTCGGATGAGGAATTGGAGAGTCCGGCGGTGGACCTGTCGGCGTATGGTGCGAATGGGTCGCCTCCGCGAGACTTTCCGAGGACACGGTCGCCTGACGAACAGAGCCGGTCGGAGCGCGGGCTGGGCACGCCCACGTTACGGAATGGGGTTGGGAGGGAGGATGGGCAGAGCTAGGCGTCGCATTGTGTACACACTCACGTTCACCCACTGCGAGACATTTCATCCACGCAGATCAAACGTGTGCCATGACTGAGCGTGATGAATCGGACTTGACTATTACCATGGTGCACAGACATACACTGCCAACTTGTAGGTCCAGCCGGCTCTAGGATAAGCAATATGGGATAAACTACGCCTGTCCGTTCACAGAATACATCTAGTACTTCATAATAGATCTGCATTCCTTAGATGTGATCGCAAGATACTCTCCTCAGCTAATGGGCGGCATTAACTTGAGTATCCACCCGAAATTGTATTAAAGCCGCGGGAACACTCACCGACACTCAATGTTGCTGCGGTCGCTTTCGTATCCTGAAATAAATGAGTTAGGAGTTGGAGTGAAAGAGTGAAGATACAGTTTTGCCCAGGCACATGAAGACGTGATGGTAGGTGGGATAGACTCACGATCACCGATGTGAAATGAACAAAGAAAGGCCGTGGTTCCGGTGAGACGAGCTTGAATACGTCCTTGAAATGTGACTGAAAGTCTGCATGGCACACACGCAAGACGCCGCGGCGAGTGATCAGGGCCGAACGCATTTCATAAGCGGGAGAATGGACACATACATTTCATGACGGTGACTGTATCATTCTTCCGGTCGCCAAAGCTTGGGATAGAATCTCTTAAGCGAGCCCCTCGCTTGAGTTTGTTGCGAAGGAGATCGCACTTGTTGAGGAAGAGGATGATGAGTGTCCGTGCGAGCATGGGTGAAGAGCAGACGGAGCGCCAGAGTTGGTAACTATCCTCTAATCGGTTTACTCTGGAATCTTCGCGTAGGGTTTCATCGAAGCAGGATATCGGGGAGAGAAATATGATTGCATCCACGTCGTCAAAGAAAGATGCCCAAACTGCCCGCTGAAAGAGGGTGTGTAGTGACTGAGGGGACCTTGTGAGGGTGTGCTTACGGATGATCTTGTGCCGCCCACGTCGTACATGATCCATTCCCTTCCTTGGCCTACGTTCGGACCTGGTCAAATATTATCGCGAGCAAGCACGGGGAACGTGAAGGACCGACCATTATCCATGATAAACTTGTGCTCCTGAACGCCGACAGTGCGAAGGCGAGCACGAAGGATATCCTCGTCACATGGTTCATAATCTGAGGAAGCGATTCGGTCAATGTCATTCAAGAAGCTAGGCAAACGTCAGAAAACGAGAAGAATAGACGTATGGACCGCTTACAAGCCTGAGGTATCTTCGATACGGATTTTCCGATGTAGGAGGATTTCACGGACCACGGCGTCGCTCCATAGATTTTTCATATCCTCTTTGCAGCCAGAGAGAACGTCTGCGATTTCATAGTCTTCCTTTCTCCGTGGTGCGGATTCGGGACGACCGTCACCCTTTTGCACGAGACGAAACTTTTCCAATGCGGTTTTCCAACCGTTCCTTGAGACGACTCCAAACTCGCGAAAGTGGGGGTCAACTTTGCCATCATGGGCAATGGGTACCATGGGACTGGAAGAGTAGACCTCTTGTGATGCTGGACCGAACCTCTTTTCGAGGTCGACTTGGACTCTTCGTAGGGGAGCGAGGCGCAGTTTCAACAGACGGTGTTTGTCTGTAAAGTGGTAGGCAAGGGTATGAGAAGAGGGTTCCCAGTCAGAGTCTGAGCTGTAGGTTGGGCTACCAGCACGCCGGTCGCTGTGTGATAGCGACATCTCGCGTAAGAGGACGTCTAGGACCTCGATGACGTTGCGGATGAGGTTGAGAAAGATGACTGTCCGCCAGGCTGCTCTCTCTTCTGCCCACTCGTGCTGGGCATATTGGAGCTGAAAATCTAACGCGGTGGTGAGTGAGAGTACAGGGTGTTGATGAGGACCGAGTACTGACTTTTCAAGGTGGCTGATTTGCCTAGTGATCGGTGTGGGTGAGATGAGACAGGGAATGAGATGGAAATACACACCGCTTTCGCTCTGGCCGAGAAGAAGGACCTTGACGGGCTTCTTTTTCTTCTTGAGTGCGATGCGCTCCTGACGGAGTTGCTCATCTATCAAGTCGCTGACTTTGCGAGCCTCTGCCTCTGTACGCTCACGGATCTGCCTCGCTTCTGCTGTCTCGCCGGACGGGGGAGCGAGGACAGCGGCAAGGGGATCATCTGAGCTGAGGTGGCGCATGGATTTGGCAAAAGGGAAAAAAGACAGGCCGAGCTTTACAAAGAGCCTTTCTGCAGGGTCAAATACCCCTCGAGAACGTGACACATCACACAACAACGTTCCCTGCGCAGCTCAACGATCCTCTGAACAGCCGCACACGAGAACGAAAGAAAGAAGGAAGGAAGAAAGAAAGAAAGAAAACGTTGGACACGATAACCTTGGTTGATCGGATCTCGGCCTTGTCCGAGTGGCGCATTTGCATCTGTTTGGTCACTCGCTGAATAAAACACCGACATGTGACTTTCCCGTGACCTCGCACTTTTCACCCCGTGACCAGCACCTGCAAGAGTCCTCCTACCCATGGCACATCCCCCGCCTCAGCCAAACCAACAGTCCCCGACGAGTCCCATTCCACCCAGCAATGACCCACCGACGCTCATCGACGCCGCGCAAGTGTCCAACATTCTCAAGATATTCCAAAAGGTACTTGTGCTCCTCCTCGTCCATCTGCTCTGATCACACACACCACGTGATCTTTGACCTTGGTCACGTTATGTCATTTCATGTCTTCAGAGTGGCCAAGTCGATCTCGGGCCAGATGCGGCCCAATCCATCCAAGCACTCGCCCAAGGACTCTTCCCCATCCAGACCAATCAACACCAAATACCCCACCTCCCTGTGCCACCCCCCACATTTGCCCATCCCTCTGGTCAGCCTCTGACAGGGATTGGCGACCCAGGACCATCCTCACATCCCCGTGGTCCCCCAAACTTGGGTCAGCTCTCCGCCGTCGCCGCCGCTGCCGTACAAACGCCTTCTATCCCCGCCGGTCCTCCGGTCGAAGAGGGCGACGATGAAAACAAGGACGGCGATGACAGCGACAAACCAAAGGGATCTGCCGGTTCTGGTCGGACAAGAGGTAATCGCCCCGCTGCTATGGGGTCAGACGAATGGGCCCGTCAGAGAAAGGACAATCACGTATGCACTCTTACCTGTGACGCGAATGTAGATGCTCACGTCCCACCTAGAAAGAGGTTGAGCGTCGACGACGGGGTAATATAAATGAAGGTATCAATGAACTCGGCCGAATAGTACCGAACAGCTCTGGAGAAAAAGCAAAGGGGGCGATCCTCGCTCGAGCAGTACAATATATCCACCATCTCAAGGAAAACGAAGCGCGTAATATCGAGAAATGGACACTTGAAAAGTTGTTGATGGATCAAGCGATGGGTGATTTACAGGCACAGTTGGAGGAAATGCGACGCTTGTGGGAAGAAGAACGTGCGACACGACAGAGAGCTGAGAATGAGCTAGAGGTGCTTCGAGGCGTGCCTCAGCATGGTGTTGCATCAACCGTAGGTGGTCCAGGACGGCCATCATCACAGCACGGCAACGCAAACTACAAGTCGCGCTCTCAATCCGCCGAGCAACAGGAAGCAAACCGGAATGCATTTGGCGAGAGCGAACCACGAGCAGAGGCGGAAGTGCGGCCAGAGGAGGATGGCAACGTCGAACAAGTGGACAATCGACCTGGAAAACGGCCGCGGGTGGACTGATGGATTCACGACCCTTTTATCTAATTTATTCAAAAAATGATGTTCGCTCACCGGATTCGTTCATCTTGTATTCATACACCATGTACCATGTCTAGCACATTTTAGCTGGAAGAAGAGCAATGTCTGTCGTTGTCCTCAGCGAATGATCACATCTAATCGGGCAACTGACACTGGACGCCAGACTGTAGGTAAACGATGTCCAAACTGACCAATGTCACTGATTCCGAACAAGATAGACCACGATCGATCTCAGTCTGGAAATGTGTCACGGAAGCAGCCTATCCGATTTGGTAGCAAGTCATTGTAAACGTTTTGACCTGCTGGTTTCGTCATACGAGACCCAGCCCAGCCTTGATCTGATCTGCAAGGTCGTCTTCTTCATCTATATCTGTACCTGATGCCTTGGCCTCACTTTCTTCCGTGAGACACCTTTCACATTGGCAGGTGCCGAATCCCCATTCGAGTAGCCTCTTGTGACGCTCTCTGTACCGACAGCCCGGGTCGACATAGGTGATGAGAAGCTCTTCCCCGGGTTCAATCGCCATCTTGGCCACGACTGTGATGCGTGAGAGTGCGGTGTGCCGATCAAAATGGCGCACGGAGATATTTGGATCGCACGCGTGGTTGAGATGGGAATGGAGCCTGTAAAGCCCACCGTGCGCTTCGAGATCTAGGGCCCGTTTCAGACGGTTCGACGGAGATAAAAAAGGGTCGACTGACTGAGACTCATGCGACCTAGACCACGCAGAAAGGCGTCGTACGGAAAGAGCACGGTCGCCAGGGACTCGGGGACTGGTCGTTTGAGCAGCCTGGCCAGCTTTTTCTGTTCGTCGTGTGTGTTTGGGGAGGTGAACGTGCAGAGATAGAGCCCGTGCGCTTTTTTCCAGCTTTCTCGATCGGGTTCTGTGCCCTTGTCCCTTTTGAAGGCGATCAGTGGGGTTGTACCGGTAGATTGGCCGAAAGAGACGCACCAAAGTGCCCGAAATCGATCTTCCATTCCGAGTTCGGCGAAGCCATGCACGACTTGGAGGTCCTCGTCTAACGCACCGTCATCGCGTTGGGCAGAGAGCAGCAGTTTGCTCGTGCATTGTGCGAGCGCGTGGAGGGCCATCCACTCGGCCTTGCGTGCAAATCTCAAGAGTGCAATCGATGCTGGATTGCGGGCAGGACAGAGAAACGGATGCACCTTGTCTGATTGGGCTCTACAGAGACGATTGCAGAACATGGCTGGGCATGGTGTAGATGAAGTAGACGCCGAGCATGGCAAATGAAGCGCTGGGCGGTGTCCCAGAGGGGTCGAGCAGAACGCACATGCTCTCGAGGACGTCTGAAGGTCATAGATATCCCTGGCATCGAGTGAACAGTGATCGCATGGTGTGTAGAGAAACCTACCACTCAGGTGCGAGTACGAACGGATCTTCCTTCCATACGACTTCGCCCTCTGCAATCTTTTCGGTTGCGATGAGGCCTTTGCCTTTGAACGCACCAAAGTAGTGAACTTGGATTTTGTTGCTCCACTTGGCCACGTCGAGACGCTTGTTGAGGCGAGATATAGGCCTTGCGATCTCCTTCTCGACGCCAGCTACTAGTAGTCCTTCGCTCTGCAGGATCTTTCTAACGCGCCTTTCGCTGATCGCCCATGTTGGATGAGCGTCGAGCAATACAGCATGAATCTTGGCGACGCCAAGGCTCGGTTTCTCTCTCTTCAGGGCAATCAAAGCAACGCGAAGCTCTTCCTCCGACACTGCTGTGCGTGCCATTATTTCTGTGTATATTTGATGGTCGCAGGTTGCCAAGACTGTGACGTTTAACCGACTGTATAGCTTTTCGGACCCTCCAACGTTCAAGTGTGGGCGCTGGTTTCACTGGACATTCAGGTCCACGAATGTGCTCAACGGGTGCTCGAGGACGAATGCCAACCAACTCTGAAACAGCGACGACCCTTCGGTTGGTGTTTTGACAAACACTGGTGCGCCGGCTGCATAGGTACGCCCAATAGTACAAGGTTACGTCTAAACGAACCTCTCACAGGTCGCGTAATCGGCGTCCGGTACTCACAAAGTATCCGTTGACTTCTGGTTCGATGGGCGGCCTCACTGCCTCCCAAGCCCAGTAATTCCGCACTCATGAAATACCCCACCAAATAGCCAGGGGTAAGTACTAATGAATTCGGTGGCTGGTAGCTACGATCTTGACTAGCAGTTCCACCCCCTTTCTGCGATGCTTTTACATCACGATTGCTGTTACGCATAGCCAAGGGTAGCCCAAGGCCGTACCGATGCATGGCATGGAGCTCCGGCGTTAAGTCGTTTCTTGGCAGGGCATTACTCAGCCAATCACCCAAGGAACCGAAAGTGCCTATAAAAACGATCGCTGATGCCGTTCACTTCATTCAACTCACCTTGCCCCGCACCTGT
Source organism: Xerocomus spinulosus (assembly GCA_038094075.1). NCBI lineage: Eukaryota > Fungi > Basidiomycota > Agaricomycetes > Boletales > Boletaceae > Xerocomus > Xerocomus spinulosus. The sequence goes on along the minus strand of JBBPTN010000127.1, from coordinate 23,706 downwards.
CTCTGGTGCTCTCACAGACATTTGGAAACATGAGGCACAGCGCCAGTATCGTCGCCGCTGTCCTTGCAGCGTCTCTCACTCCTGCTTTCGCGCAGACATGGTGCGCACAACGGTCCAACATTGGTGAACCGACTAACGTACCGTCGATAGGTGCGGGAAGAACTACATGTCCAACCAGACTGTCGTTCCTCCGGGTGGCCAGTTCCAACTCCCGCCGACCAGTAGTGAACCTCTTGTAGCGTTCCGCTGCTCACCAGCCTTCCGGCCTTACCTCGAGGAAGACGCAAAATACGCCAGCATTGTCGTCGACACACCTCTCGTCTACCGGTACATCCAAGGCGCTTCCCCCATCTCGCTCTCTACCTCTTCCTCGAACTCATCCAAGTCGAGTTGGACTGACGCTGGTTCATTCGATGTGACGATTAGCATAGGCAACCAGGTCTTTGCTCAAAAATCGGTTCCCGTCAATGCCACCGGCTATGAAATCAAAGTTAATCTCAGCTCCCTGAAAGCACAAAAGACGTCTTACAATGTTTCCTGCGCTGCTACATACCAATCCACTCAAAAGTTCTCTGCCACCACCCCTCTTCTGTACCTTCCCGACACCAACACTTCCGTGGTGAAGACAGACTTGAGGACGGGCTCATTATGGGTCCGTCCTGTTGATGGAAAGGGCGGCGACTTCAAGCCATTCGTTCCCCAAGGTTTCTACATTTCGTTTGACCAGTATCTCGAGAAAAACATTTCCTACATCGACCAACTTAAATTGGATGGCTTTAACACTGTGAGACTCGTTTCACCTTTGTATCGTATCAAGGCTTATGGATTCACAGATTCACGCAATCCCTCCTTATGATAATTTTACCGTGTTCGAGGAATTGCTCAGCAAGACGCTCGAACTCGGTCTTTACCTTATTTATGACATGCGATCGTGCGTTGTTGGTTTACGTTTTGCAACGTTCCTGGTCTCATTGATTTTTTTTTTTTTCTCGCAGGTCGTATGAGAACCTGACAGCCGTTGCTCAGCTCGTCAAGACTTACAGCACACTCCCTAACCTTCTTCTGTGGGAGACTGCTCACGAGCCTGATGGGAACTCCGACCCTCTCACTGCTGCTCAAAGCGCCTACGATCTGATTTACGAGCTCGATGGTTACCACCCAGTTTCAATCGTGCTGAACTGCCAGGTATGATTTACACCATTATTATGTTTGCATGATCTAACCAAGAATCCAGGACTACAACTTTGCGCCTTATGTCGAAGGTGCGGACATCGTTCTCGAGGATGCGTACCCGATTGGTATCAATGCCACGTACTCCCCTGTCTGGCACACTCCCTGTACCCCCGACTTTGGTCACTGTGGTTGTGACAACTGCCAGGGATATGTTTATGATATCAAGGCTCGTATCCAGACCTTCAAGGACAGGCTCAACATTCTTGGCTATGACCGCAGCAAGACTGTGTGGACTATCCCTCAAGCCTTTGGCAGTGGAGCGTGCGTTGGGTTCCCCATTCTAGCGTGCTCTTTCTGATCTGTCTAACACAGTTACTGGAACACGACCCCTACCGGACAACAGTGGGCTGCGATGGGTTTGACCTCGTTCTCCCATGGTGCCACAGGTACATATCACGTTATACTGTCATGAATGTGCGCTCATGTGTGTCTAGGTTCCATTTCGTTCCAATACCCGACAACGACGGGCAATGTGACGACAATCGAAGGCACGGCGGTCAATCTGACTACCATCATCACCCAAACCATCCAACCTTTTATCGTCGATCCATTTGCGACCTATGAGACGTTCAACGCGGGTGGTGTGGACGCTGGTCTGTGGTACAATGGCACCGCCTACCTCCTCTTGGTCGTGAACATGAATGCGTCAGAGGTGTACGTGCCATGGGGCGAGGTCGGTTTGGGAGGCGTGACGAACGCGACGACGCAGGTCCAACGGATCCTGTCCGTTTCGCAAAACACGAACGCGACCGGGTTGAACTTTAGGCCGGGAGGTATTGGTATCTACACCGCGACGCCGCCCACCAAGAAGGACTGAGTGTTGTTTTATATACGCCTGTCGTGACGATGTTTGCGTCGTAGATGCATAGTCGGTTTACATTTGGTTTTTTCTAATTGGAGCGTTGCCCGATTTCTTTTCTGTATTTATTTATAGGAATCAAGCGTTCAAAAGGAGTGCCCGAATGATGGTCCCTGATTTCATTAACCCTCGTAGGGGTCAGACCTGTGTTGGGGTGGATTGGCGTGACGCCCGCCAATTGCAAACTTGGCATGATTCAATGGGTTCACAGTGAAGTCCCACCAACGCAGGCATGGTGGCTGGCAAGCTGTAGTCTTGGAGGCTGACATGCTGTACCTTCATAAGAGTCAAGGCACACCTCCTCATCAGCCACCCACACAGTCGTAACCACTGCCCGTTCGTTTGGTGCGATGTACACACCGGACATGATCCTACCAAGTGAGGATCAGGACTGCGAAGATGTCCTCAAGGTGCTCGGGCGCGTTGCAGACGCGTTTGACAATCCGACGCTGCACGAGACAGACAAGGAGCTCAAGTTGTTCATGATCAATGTCGTCCAGTCGCGGCATTTGTTGACGGTGCGTCCCTGTCCGGATGTCCGACCCAGGCTGATCGACGGCAGAGTGTTCCGAGTGAGGAGAGTATGTGTCAAGATGCGACACACGGATCGTATGATTCGTCGTTTGATATCACGTATGATGAAGACGCGGAGCTGGTCGAGTTGGGGGATGTTAGTATGTGGGAGCATGCGGGGTCGTATCCGTACGCACCCAGACGGTCTCGGTCGCACAAGCAGAGAAGTGGATCGGAGAGAATCGTCCACCAGGTATGCTCGTGATCTCAGGGGTGACGATGAGCGTGACGATGATCTAGGACGAGGGATATGATGTGACCAGGATGGTTCGTGTCTTGGTGTTTTGTTGCAATGCGTCGCTCATTTCGTCGTCAAGTTGTTGACGAGTAGTCCTTTGGATCGCCTTGATCGCTTGGCTAGGATGGAGCTACGAAAGACGGGGTGGATCGAACGCGTGTGCGTCTGTTTTGCTCATAGCCTACCACCGAGTTGAGTTGTCCGTTGCAGTGACAAGTGGACCCTTGTGGAAATGGGTCTGCAAGGGGTACCCCAACACCCTATCACACCGCCAAAGACGCCGTTGAAAAGGGCCGGTGTCCATGCGGGCGAGTGTTCCTCATTGACCAAGACGGTCTTGTTGAATGATGGAACGCGAGCACCGGATAGGACGAGCAGAGATGGTTGCGAGACACCGGAACGCGGCCAGGGCGAGATCAAGACTACAACACCGGTGTCGATGCGATCACGGGTGCACGCCCACTGTCAAGATTCCCTAGCTGACTTTTCCGCGCTGTCTTATTCCAAGCTAGCGCGTATGGAGAGGAGGTCGCGACTGTCCCGCACGCTGTTGCATCCACTGGGTGTGCGAGAACAGCAGACGCGTGGACGACTTGGACGGGTGGTGCGCAGCATTGTCAAGCGAATGTTGCCGCCGTCGTCTGCCTCCACACGCTCTACAGACACACCCCGAAGCGACGTGTCTGCAGAGAGTGCGTGGACGAGCGGGTCTGCGAGTAGCTGGATGGAGGCGCGAGGACAAGACCAGACTAGGAATAGTTGGAACGGACGTTGGCATTAGTGTAGTGTTTTCGTAGTCTCACTACGCTTTCTTCCGCCACTCTCTCTCTCTCTCTCTCTCTCTGATGTCAACTAGAGATGCCCTCACAAAACAGCGTTAGACCAAACTCGCGTTTCTCTTCGCTCAATGTACTCAAACTCAAGTCTGGCTCTGCTTCGTTTGGTACACTCGCGCGCTGATTTCGCTACAAGCGTCTGATGTCTTGTTCTCCAGACGCTGTTCCACCACCACCACCAAAGGATTCGGGTTACAGCTCTTCTCCAAACCCATCCTTGAACCCACCCTCGGCCTTTTACAACAAAACTTTCTTTAGTCGCTCGGCCACCTCTCTCTCGCCCTCTCTCAGCCCAGATTCCGTCTCGGGTCCTGCTACTCCGCCTTCGCCATATCCCCCGATGCCAAGCCTTGGCCCAGACTTTGGAAAACGCACACACAATGCCCACGGAAGAGCAGCTACTTCCTCGCCTGTCCCTTCTGCTTCTGGTGGTTCACTCAAGTCTTTTAATCGCGGTGGAAGAGACTACTTTAGTCCGTCGGTGGACGGAAGCACAGACTCGAGTGGTTCATGTCCGAATGTCGGTTCAAATCTCGGCATGTACCTATCTAATGGCGCGAGTTCAAGTGCGCACACCCTCGCTACTACGAGCGTAAAAGCAAAAAAGAGCGTGTTCAAGCTGGCCAATCTAGCCAAACGGAATAGATCGAAGAAGGACCTCTCAGATACTGGCAGTGCATCTGGCAGTGCTAGCAGGACTGCCAGCGTGAGTGAATCCGAGGGTGTATCAGACAAGGCAGACGGGGACGATGGCATATCTATGCCCTGGAATTTCCAGGTGGGTATGTCTCTCACTCAGACAATCACCTTTTGTCTTACATTGCACAGCACCACATACATGTCGACGAGGGGTGAGTGCCACATCCTTGTTTGCGCGCATATACGCACTTGTCCAACCATGACTGACACGGAATAGGTACATTGGTCTTCCCCCTTCCTGGTCTGATGCCCTATCCAAGGTAGGGTTCAGCGAGGATGAAATTGCAATGATACATGCGCGTCGGCGTGTGGCTGCAAATCTAGCCAACCCACGTACACCGTATGCGACCCAACCCCCATCTCCTCATCCAATGGCTGCAGTGCCGACAAACATGTCTTCTGTCTCGTCTTTCACTACTCTGGTGGAACCCGCCCCGCGATCTACGAGTTTGGGAAGGCGACTGGATTGTCTCACGATTAACCCACCTCCAGTGCCTTATACGCCAGGCAGCACGAATGGGGGACCAAGTTCGCCAAGAACACCGTCTTCCTTGGTAAAGTCTTTTGTGACCGGCATCAAGAGTTCGCTGTCGAGTGATTCGACAAGTACAAGGGACGACATTGGTGGCTTGGAGGGAACCGAGAACGCGACCGGTGAAGAAACGGAACAGTACGTGTTTGTCGATGGAGATGGCCTAGACGAGGGTGGAAATCGAGGAATGGGGAATGGAACTCCGAGTGAGCCCAACTCCTACGACTTGACAAGTACATCCACGCATGCTTCAAGGACACGACAAACACCACAGGTAATGTTTTGACTCTTTCTCTGGTTCCGAATTTCAATCAATCGTGTCACTTGGGCGTTTTTCTTTCAGGATCAAGACACTCCACAGACACCTACATTTCCACAGATTCAGTTACATCGCTCCCAGTCCGAGGTTGGACGCGCCTCATCTTCCCCAGTCCTCCATGCACCATCTCCGCTCTCCCACTCCACATCTCTCCCCATCCCTACTCCCCCACATGTATACACCTACTCTAATAATTCTACTTCACGCACTGGACCATTATCAGCACCACCACGGACACCACCCAGGAGAATATACCATGTCGCGAATGCGTCATCGGAAGACTATTCTGAACCTCCTCCTGCCTATGATTCGCCCGAAAAGGGAGAATGGACACCCAGGAAAGAAAAGGCAAAGTCTGCGCTTTTCAGAGGGCCGCCGCCGCCCAACAGACCTATTCCTTCTGTGCCTGTAGAACAGATTCATGGTGAGCCTTCTAGCATGAGCAATCACGACAATGCAGAGAAATATCAGGCTGTGTCCCTGACCGAGACCAGTGACTATACAATGGGCTCCATTAATATCCCTAGGACAGCCGATGAAGTCTTGGACATCTCGTCTCACTACAGCGATAACTCCGTTCACGGAGAGGACGCGGAGATGGGTCCGGCACAGGTTACAAGCGTGCTATCACCGACACCGCCGTTGATGATTGACAAGGGGTTGTCCAAGTTGGCAACTTTGCCACCCCGGATATCTTACCACCAGCAGGGTAGTCTGGAAGACTGGTCCGAGTCGTTGTTCCATGTGATTGGCGGTAAAGGGAAGCGAACTAGCGTTCTTATGGGACGAAGAAGTGCGGAAACTGGTGCGAAGGAAGAGAGGAGGGTTCCGCCAATGGCACCTCTCACCGAGAGCGAGAGTGTTGCAGCGATCACGTCGAATTCTTTGTCATCGGAGACCGTGGCACCAAGTCTGCCTGATGTTTCAGACCTGACGCTTGGGCCCATTGCGAGACCAACGGTGGACACTATCGATGAAGGGGATAAACAAGAGCAGGACGAGGTAGAAACCCAGGACATTTATGAGCAAGACACGAGTGAACTAGTTGTGGACAGCGACACGACGACAGAAACGGTAAAAGAGGTAGAAGAGATGGATGGGTCACCTGTTGTTTCCTCGCCTCCACCTCTTCCTAATGTTTCCCCTGGTTTGAAGGATTCAACCCTTGGTAAAGACCTTGAACCACCTATTGCTACATCCTCCTCCCCACCAGAGTCGCCACGGAGAGATGTGGGGGGGTTTCCACCTACTCCTCCACCGAAACCAAAACTCAGTCCCCTCGCACCACCTTCTCCCATTGCTCTTGTCCCCCCTAGAACGAATATTATAACAGGAGTATCCGGAAGATCCCCCGTCAACTCCCTTTTCGGCATAAAACCACAACCTCTACCGATCCCCATTTCTCCCTCCCAGATCCGTGCGCAACTCCGCCCGGCGCCGCCAAAGTCCCCTCACCCACCACCGACATTACCCCTTCCACCACTGAGACGAATCCCATCTAATACCCAGCCACCCCCTCAGTCACAATTACCGCCAATTCCCTCCCCTCAAAAGGTTCTCAAGCACGACTTTATTACATCACAAGCTTCATCATCGGATCCACGCCACAACTCGTCTCAGACCCTTCAGCCCACCCGTCCAATTCAGGGTGATCGTGATTCCGGAATGTCAACGATGACAGTGACACCTGCAACGATAACGACGGCCAAATCCGAGGTTGTTCGAACAGCAGTTGCGAGTGTAATTGACTCGGACACTGTTTCGTTGGCTTCTCGGCGGGAGAGCATCGTGTCTACCGCGGATGCCGAGCTTCAGACTGTGGCGGACGGCGAGCCTGATGCGGGCAGGGAATCACCACGTACACAAGAACGAGGAGAAGCGCCTTACGATTCGACGGTTTCCGAGACTTCCTCGGTGTCACTCTTGCGCGATGGCTCGCAGTCAAAGTGGCCTGCGCCTCCTCCACCTCCTGTTGAGTTGGAAGCAGACTCGACGCCTCGCCGTTTATCAAGGTTTAGGACGACCTCACTTGGGCGTGTCAATCAATTACAGGCCATGAATAGCACGGCATCCACACCCATCGTTGCCCACTTCTCACACGGGAGCTCAGACGCGGGGTCCAGTTCAACGAGTGAGAGTGCACCGTTGACGACCCCAAATGGTGTGAATGGTACGGTGCCGGTAGCCAAGGGCGGCTTGGCCGCAGAGGCCAAGTCGCTCGGTTCAAGAACGGGTACCGGAGGCGTCGACATCGAAACCGAGGTCGGAGACACTGAATCACACCCACGCCCCTTGGGGACACCCTCATCGGACTTGAACGCGTCACCTGCTATGCACCCTCTGCTAGTGCAGTTGCAGCCGTTTATCACACCTCGAAATCCAGCGTCCTGTTTCACGGACCTAGTCGAAATTGCCGAAGGCGAGAGTGGCTCTGTGTTTGCAGCTCGTATCGCTCCCTCGTTTGCAGAGTCTCTACCTCAAGCACAGGAAGGAAGCGTCGAACGGTCTATACCGCCTGGCACGTCGCACGTGGCCATCAAACGGATACCTTTACCACCCGCTTCGTCGTCGCTTTCCCTGTCAGATGACTCGCCCGTGTCCAACAAGTTGATTTCGGTGTTGCATGAAGTCTCCTTGCTCAAGAATTTGGACCACGAGCACTTGCTGCTGCTGGATGCTGTCTATGTCGGTTCTGGTTCTACCCCAACTGAAGATGCCGAATCTGCGAGTGCGGTGGACACGTCGCTTTGGATACGGATGGAACTCATGGAGCGATCGCTTGCGGATGTGATTGGTTTGGTGGCCGAGGGGCTGACGCTGCAAGAGAGGCTGATTGGACGGTTTGCGAGCGATGTGAGCGTTTACTTGGCTTTGGAGGACAGTGCTGACAGTTCGTCTTGGCAGATCCTCAATGGTCTGGATTATCTCCAGCGACAGCACATTGCTCATCGGGATGTCAGGAGCGATAACCTGTTGGTGAATGCGACTGGGGTTGTGAAACTTGGTGCGTTATTCGAATAGATTATCAGTTTGGTTCTCAAGCTGTATTATGACACTCGTGTAGCGGACTTTTCAAACGCCATTCATGTCGATCGAAATGCACCAGTGGTAAAAGGAGTGGTGGGGGTTGTTTACTGGCAGGTAAGTGAATGCTTGAGAAACCGTGGTTGCATGGGCTAATTCTCGATTTGTAGGCACCTGAAATGAGAGCGTAGGTATTCTTGGTCGCCTCAGTGATCGTCCTTTCTGACCTTTGCCTTCTAGTGGCCCGTACAATGCGCTAAAAGTTGACATCTGGTCGCTCGGTGCAACGGTCTGGGAACTCGCCGAGTCTATTCCACCGTTCTCCATGCCCGCCTCGCCATCAGAACAAGTACCGCTCGCCGTCCAAACTGCCCGGCATGTTGGTGCGCAGTGGCCTCCACTATCACACCCCAAGCACTACTCGCGCGCGTTCCACGAGTTTCTGAAACTCTGTGGGAGGGAGTCGGCAGTGCGACCTGGCCCTGGGGAACTTTTAAACGTTGGTTCCATTGCATAAGCCATCCTTGGAAAACGCTGATTCGAATCCTTCTCGCAGACACAATTCATTCGCAATGCTTGTGGGCGTGGTGTTATTCTACAGCTCCTCTCACAATGTCGCGCAATCGAGGAAGCCATGATGGCTGAGGAACCCACTCGTTCATGACTATTACACATTACAGGACGCTTTTAAAACATTCTTTGCTCACCCACGCACCAGGCATCATGGGTTCCCATTTCCGATCTATTTATCCGCATTTCCGCCATCTTTCACTGGTTCTTTCACTCACACTCTTTTTTTTTTCTCATTTGCGATATCTTCATCATTATCACCATCATCTTGTCTTGCGCTCATCTCTCATGTTATACCCATGTTGTTGCATGCGTGATTCCCGAGTGGGAGGGAAACGTGGAATGAAAGTCGTGTAGATGATGTTTTACTTTTTACTTTTTGTTCGTCCCTAGACTGGTGTCACCCGCATCCTTTTCCTCGGCTGTCTGCACAAAGGTAACGAGGGTGTCTCATCGCACAGGCGCGGTGAGGGAAGTCCATGTTTTTGGGTAATACGCTACAACGGAGGGGATCGATAACTGTAGACCCGCACCAAAAAAAGAATAACAGTAGGAACTGTTATTAGAAAAGATCATACAAGAACTTGCCCCGGAGCCTAGAGTGTGATGCACGGTTCAGAAACGGTGACCGTGATGGTGCCGAGAAACCTGTGCGTATTGAACGTTGATGATGCGAAACGACGATCAAACTAGCATGACGGATCTGCGCTTGTGCATAAATAACAACACCGCAAGACGCTTGGCACGACACACCTGTCTCCACCACCGTGACGCTGCTCTCCTCTTCACCCATCTCATCCATCCGTATCTCCTCTCCCTGGACAGTGTCCGCAAACACGACTGCGCTGGAGACAGCACCACAAGCACAGTCTGACCCCAATCCAAACGCTGGGTCCCCCTCACTCCTACGTCCCCCTCGCACGTCCCGTGCATACAGCGCCCGCAAACTCAGGATGAACCGGGACACGAGCACGACCGGGGGGATAGGTTTCACCACCGACGTCACGATCACCGACCATCCGATCCCCGGAATAATCCCAGCGTCGCCCAAGACGTTGATGAGTGCAAAGAGGAGAAAACTAGGGATCGTCACGCGCCGTCGGTCTAGAGAGAGGACATGGACGTACGCAAAAAAGTAGATCATGCCTTCCTTGGCGAGATGTGCGATGTACTGGTTGAACCGAAAGTGTTTCGTCACTCTGTGCATTTGAAGTGCGTCCTTGATGAACCGGGCAATGGTGAGGAAGCACATCAGTGCGGCGAGAACGATTTGAACGCTATATAGAAGCTCATTCCAGGAAACAGGAGTAAGCGAAAGGAACAACGCCAGAGAGGTGACATGGGTGTTGAGCGCTTGAGTGTCACTCGATCAGAAAAAGGTTTGTACTATGTATAACATCTATCTCACCTGCCTCACCAGTGAAGAGAGTGAAGAGCACACAATATAAGACGGCTTCTGCGACAAGGAATATGAGGAGGATGCCGATGATGAGTTTCGATCGATTGTACAACGCCCACACCCGGAGAATCATCACCACTGCACCCACTAATGTGAATCATTTCACAAATATGAAAGTAACGTCTTACGGTCTGCGGCGCACACAAAAAACCAAAAGGTCCATAGGCTAACATAAAAAGATGCGACACCTTCAGTATGGCTCTCATCAGTATGAAAATCGGAGGTCCCCGATTATGGGCACTTACATCTATCAAACATGATGGGTATTGATGAGTGTCAAGATGATGCGTGTGCACTTACGTCTACGTCGCCAAAGTTTGTGAGTGTCCTAAACGATCGCTAGCAGTATAGAAATTACCTTTATGTCAGAGCTACCAGAAGAACAAATCGCCACTTGGATCAAGATTGATCAGAACGACAAATCTGTGTTTCAAGTCATGCACCCACAAACAGTAGTAGATCTTGAACACAGGAGTCAGATTCATGTGACACGGAGTGGGCACACACATACACAGCATTGCACAATCCAAAGTAGCGAGCCTAGGGTCAGCAAATTCATTTTTCGAGAATGTCGTTGCTATTGGGGAAATGCGTACCAGGACGAACAGTGTGGATACTCGCGTCCAGGGTTTGCTCTACGAGCATATCAATATATTGCTGAAACGAGAAAAGTTGACAACCACCCAAATGTATTCTATCTACAACTTATCAGATTCAAGCGTACACTGCGAGAGTGGATGCACAGCATACCTCCCTTGTGGATGTAAGGACTGAAACATGTCTAGTCCGCGTCACGTAAAAGAAGGTATTGTAATACTTACTATGATCATACACGACAGCTGTGGTGATTGCAACTAGTACGAGCGCTAAGGTAAAGAGACAGAAAGTAAACGACGGACGTACTAGACAAATAGTCGTCGGCCTGGAGGCCTACAAGGGACACTCCGAGTGTCATAGAAATGATACGCAGGCTACGTTTCTGTAGCAAAGTCCAAGAGGTGCGATGGACAGGTGCAGGTGTTCACCAACGCCAGACGACCATGAAAATGGGGGACATCCGCTGAACTCGTAAAGTGCCGTACAATGCTGTGCGCCACATCCCACGGAGATTGGCCTCATCTGATGATGATGATCAAAGCAGGCCCAAAGCCAAGGAAAACATTGAACCAGAAGGGCTGGGAAAGAATAACGATAGCGTCGTCAAGTTGGTAGATTTGCTCAGAAAATCACTTACCAAAGTATACAAGCGACCCTAACGCACGGAAATTACCTTGCAGTGCAACGTACAGGATGAAAGATGTTGTGCGTTTTAGTACAACAGAAGCCGAGATCCGACAGCCCTCACAGCTTCAACTATTGGCCCCAGGATGAGCTGCTGTAACAACTTTGTACACCGAGTTCGCGACATTAGCTAGATTGTTCTCCTAGCCCTCCTCCTGGTTGATTCGGAAGGGAGACACCCACAGAACGGTGAGGACGAGGTACTCAACTACGTTGCAAACGGACTTGGGTCGTAGCGCTTCATAGGGTGCGGACCAGGACCAACGAAATCCTCGCAGATCACGCCTTTGATATCGAAAAGGGAAATTGGATCGACGGTCAACTCACACTACAAGTATTGGCACACACCCCTCTCCGTTCCGTTGATCTCGCCATGCCCTGAGCGACGATGGACTAAAACTTCAAATAGGTGTTGTCGCCGATCAGCTGAGACGTGAGCATGGACGCAGACATGAAGAGTCGATGTTCAGACGATCCTCGAGCCGTGTTACAAGATGAGCGTCGCAGAGGTGACAGATGGATGAAATTCGGTCCTGCGGTGCGCATATATTATGAAACAGGGTATTTTGACCGTCGAGTTCGATAAAGAAGGGGGAATTCTCTGGACACACAAACGGTGGGTGTTAGCGCCAGCTGTTCCTCTTGACCGTAGAATGGGTCCCGATGACCGGACGAAGCCAAAGAGTTGTATGAGGCAGCGCGTCGTTCCTTGTCGTGTCCAGTACTTAACCTAGAGTACTTGCTCCATTGCACCGGGCCTTGTTCAAGCATAGACAGAAGCATAGGAAGAGAGAGCCGGTTATGGCTGCCAATGCGGATTGCGCGCGGTCCGGTTTGATTACTATGAAGTAAGGGTGGGTGCACGCAATGTGGAGACCCGAGGTCATACCAGACACTGTAAAAGTGTGTCAACAGCTGCTGTTGATAGTAGCGACATCATCTTGAGTCGCGTTGAGCTAGTTCCGCGCATGTCGCGTACACAGGCTGGTGTGGTCCCAGAGAAGGGGGGTTGCAACCGTAAACAGTCTTTCTCAGACTACACCGTAGGGTGGACAATTGCATTGGTCGTCAGCCAGGGCGTAAACCTGTCTCATGGAATTAAAGTCGGGAACAGATGGTGTTGAAAAGAAGCAGAGTTCCTCACCAAGTTCTTTGTAGGTCAGGGACGCCAAGGACGGGTACGGAGAAACAATCACCGTTCCGCTGTGCTTGTGTTGGGGAAACCACGGAACATGGCGTACTGCGTGGTCGAACTCTTCAGGGACATTCGAAGCACGGTCATGGCAATGTCCCGATGGCAAGGGATCGGAGACCAAGGGTCTTCACCACACTAACGAGGTGCAGAACAGCTCGGTTGGTGACCGTTTCTTGATATCCTTTGCTCGCGTATTTCACGGCCAAAGTGTCCACGAAGACGGAGTCTCTGTCCCCGGCTGCGTTGCCATGCCCGATGTTCGTGTTTCTCCCCGTTGTATCGCTTCTCGCAGTTTCCAAGTTACACACGAATATTCTTTGATCCAGTCTGGAGTGATGGTACCTCCTGTGCTCGTTAACCAGTCCTTTGCAGGTGGATCAGGGAATGTCTCGATGACTGCCACGACAAGATATGGTCGTGAATGAGACAGGGAGATACCACCCAAATGATCCGTCGGAGTGTCCTGTACGGTTTAATCGTGATCTTGCTGGCTAGACAGTGTCCAAACCAGATTTACTGCCAGGGCTGTGGTTGTGGTTGCTTATCGACAACGTCCACGATCAAAGCGTATCTTGTATTTTGGCGGTGCATTGGACAGGTAGAAGTCCTTCTACTCATTTGTTGGTTTGTGTTTCCCTTGACCCTGGCAACGTGCTCACCACTCCGCTGCTTGCAACGATCACAGTCCACATCGATGTTGGCCCATTTCCTACTGAAATCCTCGACTAAATCCTTGTTCACAAAGGCAGCCATTGTCTTGAGCTGAAGCCAACTGAAAAAAACCTGGATCCAAGTGGTACTTTGGAACTACTACATTCTTCGATGGCCAGTCATGTGCTCTCACACACGTTCAAGGCAGGCGAGAAACCAGTATTCATTTCAACGTGATGATCGTTGGCCTTTTGATGGATAAGCAGAGAGAACGACGAGAAACTCTGAGAAGTGGCTCTAGTGGCGTTTTGTGATGGCTGGAGAGGCAACATTATGGAGAAAGAGTATACATAGCCTTTCGGCAGGTTGGATTTTGTGGGCCGGAATTGGTGGTGAGTACCAGATTTGACGGACAATTGGAACTCTAATGACAATACCAACTCGGCAATAAGTTATTCAGGTCTTGTTCTCCATCCTTCTTTGGCTTCAATGGGCGAGGACCTGGATAGTGGTTGGCCTAGATTGGTGGATGAGTAGGACTCTGACAGCGAATGCACGAGGTTCGTCCTAGTATAAAGCATGCATTGACCCTTCTATCTAATGCAGGTGTAATCACCGCGAATCGAAAGCGTACGCTTTGAATTCGAATTAAAAATGAGACGTCCACAAAAGCGCTACCTCAACCCGGGAACCTCCGTCGATACAGGAAACATGTGGAGCCGATTAATGTTTGCGGCCTCATGGAAAGCATGTTTCCGTTCCAGACCACAATGCGCCGGGCAAACATATTGTGGTGTCCAACATAAAGCGGTGAGCTTAAATACTGGGCTGTCTGGTAGCGAGCAACTCGCCACGTCCCTCTACACCGATCCCCTCGTTTACTCGGTCCCGTGCACTCCCTTCCTTCCGCAATGTGTGCAAATTCCTCGTTTATCAACTACGATTTGCTTTCTAGACGGTCCTCTATCCGCCGTTTTCGATTCGCTCGCAAAACGAAGCGCATGGATATGAATGATGCCAAGGTGGCATTGGACATCATCATTCGTCCGTCGCTCCAGCTTCTGAAGCTAGCCCTTGGTCGTAGTGCTCTCTCTACGCTCAGACGACCTAAAAAAGACGCGTCCTTCGACGACAGTACTTCAAGCACTACCTCGGTATCACTCAAAGTACGTTCACGTCACAATGAAATGGTGGCTGCCAGGTTGACCTGTTCCCTCAAAGAGGGTCCGCTTTGATGATAAACCTGTCACAATCTCTCGTAGGAACTTCTTTGAGAGATACAGAAAGGATTCTTGTTCGTCACCTGCACGTCCCTGTCTCGTTATTCGTGTATGTCACATCTTCTTTTTTTTAGTACTCATGCTTAAACCGACCACAGGAGAACAGTGACACGTACCAAAAGTCGCCAGAACCGCCGCTCGAGACAGACTGTCCATCCGTGTACGAAGACTGTCTATCAGACTCTCCCGGCTTTCTCGTCGACCTCGAACATTTTGAATGCCACGAACACTCGGATGACACACGGCAGCCCAAGCGCATTCGCAGATCGGAGTTCTATGAAATGGAATCTGGCATCGCCATGTTCGATCAGGCAGGCTATGCCAACTATTGCCTGAACCGATGGCTTGAGAAGCAGCGCAAGGAAACCCGGCGCCCGAAGAAGCGCGTGTATGAAGATCCGGCGCTTCTGCCGTGGCCGAGTCGTACCCTCGCTTCTCCACCACCCCCCTCGAGCAGCCAACCCGAGGTGGTTCGTTCCGTGCCACTCTTGACTACACCCGTCTGTCGACCGATGCGATCTCTTCCCTGGCGCGTGTACAAGCTCATCGAGGACGAGCTTCAAAATGCGGTTGTTGTCCTTGTCGTTGGCATTTTTATTCATTCATGCTTATTCGTTTTTCTCGTGTATGATATTCTGACGCGCGGATTTATCCCGTCCGATGACTGATTTGTCTGTGGGTCTTTCTCTTCGTTTTCCATGTGGCGTCCTTTTATTAGGGTTCTTTGGTGGTCTTTCGTCCATGTACACTATATTATCAACCCTTGTTAACTGTATCACTAGCGGATCTCCGCAACCACCCAATTGTACCTCGAGCAACTCGTCACGTGCTCACAGCAAGCGTGATCTCGTTCCACAATGACCGATCCGAGCTCGTCCACGACCACAGACCAGCCGCGTGGTAGAGGCAGCAGAGGCAGAGGAAGAGGTAAATCGCGAGGTGGCCTTGGCAAGTACCTTCGCGCGCGTGGACGAGGCCACACATACGGCCGCCCCGCCGAGTTCGCACCCCGCCTCCTCCTCGAAGACGACCAAGCCGAGCTCGATCCGGACGAGGCCGAGGCACAGCGCGAGCGGTACTCCAAGCGCGCGCTCGTCTCAAACGTCGATCGGTATGCAGAGGAAGCACCGCAGCTCGATTCGGACGGTGCGTCGTTCATCACGCTTGTGCGCGCTGAGACGAGTGGGCGTAGGTGAGGAGGTATGTGAACCAGAGATCGATCTGTCTGGGTTTCTGGAGAAGCAGCGGCTGGGGGCGGTCGTCGTGGATGGAGAGGATGAGGATGAGGACGAGATTGACCACTCGTTGGCGCATATCACGTCCCAGCGACAGCCTGCTGTGCAATCAAAAAAGGGACGTGTGCAGATGGTCGAGTGGGATGAATCGTTTGAACAGATGCGGCGCGAGAAGGCCGCTGCGGAGGCTAGCCGAGGTGCGTTGGTGTCCGGGTGATGAACGACATGGAGGTGTTGATGATCCCGCTTTGCTTGTTGTCTCATAGATTTAAAAGAGAGATTCAGGGCAAAGACGAGTACGCTGAGAGCAAAGCCAATGGCACCCAAGGAGCGACAGAAAGGTCTGTATCTCACGCGTTTCTGTGGGATTGTACTCAGCCTTGAAGCAAATGATATCGTTGAGGCACCCCCTCTGCCTATAGAAGGTGCCACGAAGAAGGATCCAAAGAGCGAGATGCAAGATTTCCTGGATGATTTGTTAGGGTAGGCAAGTGGTGATTCGCAGACTAACCACTGTCCTCAAAATCATGAGTGCCATTCTGTGTTGTATGACAGAAACTGTGGAGATTCTGTCAATATATGGGTGCGTTGACCTGGTATGCCACACTTGTTCATCACCCTTACTAGCCTGATATCTGTTGCTGTTGGTGTTTACATGCATAATCCTCTTCCGCGCGATGCTCGTGGATTCTGCACAACACCAAACTATCAAGTATAGGTACGTAGTCAAATCATTTTCAACATCGTCGCCCTCCTCCAGGCAGCCGGAAAAGCCACTGGTTATCTTTGAACTCTGTAAAGCTTTCTGAAATCTGACAAGATTAAATATCGACCACTTTCTTAGGCAGACACTAGCCGAGAATCTCACCCATGATGAAAGGATGCCGGCGATGAGAGCGGGATCATGCTCGTCTGAGGTTTCTCCAGCGACGCGTTCACTGGAGTCCGGTTGGTCTTCCACTCGATTGGCTGAGAGACCCCCAGTACTTTGCACCATCGCCGCTGGGTTCAAGGTCCACCGCGATAAAGTGCCACCTGACACCGGTAATGGGAGCACCACGGATGAGATTTCCTATGTATAAGACGTTGAGGACTTGCATATCCAAGACGTTTCGCGCACGCAACGAGTTGAAGAAGGACTTGAGATGCCCTTTGAGAGGGATGGGATGGCCGTGGCCGTGGCTGCGGCTGCAAAGAACGCGGTCATTTCATCGCCATATTGTTGGCTTATCTTCGGGGGAATGTAGATGTAGCAATACGAGCCGGCGAGGAAGGTGAGATGCTTGTACATGGTATCGTTTTACAACAGCTTGTCGGGGCCAACAGTCCGGGATGCGATGATTGCTCACGGAGTGAGACCACTGGACGGAGGTAGAGCAGGTATTTTTGGATTATGTTGAACTTGAGCAAGGCCTTGTCATCAGCAACCGAGAACGAGAGCGACTAGGGAAAGTGAGTTACTACAAACAGGGCGAGAAAATAGAGTCTGCACCACTGGGTTATTAATGCGCGATTCGAGTTTTGCAATCAGGTCGTCGGGCATGTCCGAGAGTGTATCGGCTGGCGTGGGGTCGGACTCTGGCACCTCTTCATTGATCATAGACGAACGGAGTTTCCAGAGTTGAGTGGGTGTAATACTGAGTTCCAACCCACACAGACCAGAAATCTTGCGTTTCTCGAATGCTGACATGGTAGCCTTGATCAAGGAGAATTCGTGTGAACTGCCCCCCACAGGATGTAGTAGTCTCTGCACGGTGTCTTGCCTGTCTCTTTGTCGGCTGACTGCTTCACTGGGTTTACTTTTGCATCCTGTCTTCAACGTGGGCAGCATCAAGGTCTTACCTTTGATAGACTGGCGATAGCGACTCTAGCCTTATCTTTGGTTAGATCGTCAATGCGGCTCTTCTGACGTCTCTGATCCTTTTGCGATCATCTAGTGTTCACGTCATCTTTGTCCTACAAATGGTCTTGATATCTTTAGTAGTGCCCAAAAAGTCTTTTGTCGCACAACTCTGGGATGCTCTTGCTTTGCACCCCTGGCACACAATGATGCATGATACTTGGTACATGTCAGAATCATCTTTTCAATTTCTCTGCATCTACGGGTCTGATAACCTGGTTCAGCATTGGATCGACGTACCTCTAGTTCTAAAGGTGATGGGCATTGACAGAAAGACATTTGTGGCGTGGTAGTGACAGTGAGGAACAGAAGATTGAAGAACTCACATAGTGCCATGACAAGAACTGACACTTCTTACAAAGTTTGAAGTGAACATTATGCTGTATAACTGTAAAGTGTAGTTCCCACGGATTTCGAGGCGCATACATCCACCCGATAATTGCAAAAGCACATTAACACATGCACTCCTCTTCAAACTCCGACTAGGTAGAAATACGCAGCCATCGCAGAGACGGCATCATGATGCGACGCAGACGACAAGCAAGCCAAAAACCTCTGAGCGACACCGAATACTTTAGCGATGACTCGGACAGTCCCCCGCCATCTGGTTCTACACTCCCACCACCATCGACAGGCAAGGCAGAACCAGACGACGCCGATGGACCCGATGCCGAGAGAGACCGCGCCTGGTATGAATTCGACCTCTCTGTCACACTCGCCTTGCTCTCGCCCATCGTAAATTGGCTCACCGGAAGCGATCATGTCAAAAACATCCTTCTTGTCTTCCTCCTCGTATTCTACCTCCACCAAATCATCGAAGGTGTGTCCTTCGTCTGCTCATCATCTCGAGAAATGACACACTCTCAGTTCCTTGGAGCCTCTATCTTGCTTCTCGACCACGCCGCCCACACCCTACGCTATCCCAGAACTACCCCTCCACTGCAGACAAGTATCATCGTGCTGCTCTCTCCGAACTACGCACTCACGAGATTCTCTATCTCACCTTGTCCATCATCTCCCCTTTCTTGGGCGCTACTCTCCTCCGCACTGTCGTAATTTCCTTTTCGGGTCAATCCGCCGTCTCGTGGTTCAGTTTATCCCTTTTTGTATTGGCAACTGGAATGCGTCCGTGGAAGCATGCCATTCAACGTCTTCGAGAGCGAACATCAGACTTGCACACCATCATTCACTATCCCCCATCAGAGACTCAGAGAATGGATTCGTTGTTGGAGAGGGTCGCACAACTGGAAGCAGAGCTCAACTCATTGCGCAAACAGTCCCAGTCTTTTAACTCGGATATGTACGACCACGTCGAGGATGCCTTCGAAATGATAGAAATAGCATCCCGTAGGCAGGAGAAAAAAACAGAGGTATCAAAGGCTTTTGTAGAGGGAAGGTTGGTGAGACTGGAACAAAACGTCGAGACCCTTTTAGAACGCATGGAAATCCGTGCCGACAGGCCCGCTCTCTACAGAATCATGTCTCAAATTGCCACATTTGTCTCAACTTCGATCGAACATTTATCTCCGTTCCTGCCTCCTTGGGTCGTGGCGCGATGGCGAGGAAATGTATCCCGCTCACCCCGTTCCTCGCCAAAGATGGGTCGTGCCCGCAGTTCAATCAAACTCGAGACCATACCCGAGGTCGCTGCTTTCCAGCCAAAGTCTACCATCTATCCTCCCCGTTGTTTCCATATTCCAGGTCTTGGTCTCGCTTTACGTATCTGTCACCTTGCAACGCTCCCACTCCGCCGAATAATCGCCTGTCTTCTTTCAGGTCAAATATATTCTTCTCGCACCCACACTTCATTGTCCTAGTTTTTCAGTTGCAGGCCCCGGACGACTTGTTGATGAAATCGCATGTATAGCACGCCCGCTCTCGCGCCCTTCTTACAGAGTTGTTATCATGACCACGTCTCCTTTTCAACGGTCAACCCGGTTATCAAGGCTATTTCGGGTACTTGTGAGACTGATTCTACCTGCCATTTCAGGTAATTGCTTTTGTACCTGCCGTTTTTGTACTTACCCCTGTCCTTCGGTTCTAGCATCTGAGACACCCTTGTACTTTTCTTTCGAGAAGCGGGTTTGTCAGACTAGATGGAGGACACTCAATGCTGTGGAAGCTGTGGATCGCCTTGTATTCCGTCGCCGCCTCAAGTGCGGGAGGTGTCCGTTTAAGTATGCTCTCCTGGCGAGGAATGGCAACGTTTTGATACCCCATCGCTCTTTCTTGGTCCTTGTTGTATTGTTGCCATGTATCCACAAATTCCGATCCTGTCCTTCATTTCCTCTGCGTTGACTCTTGTGCCTTTGATCTGGTATCTTCGCGCGCGCAACATCGCCACTGTCGCCATTGGAGTATGGCTGTCTGTCACAAATCTAACGTTTGCGGTCGACGCCTTGGTCTGGGCTGACACTACTGACACCAAAGCTGCAGTGTGGTGTGACATTTGTGAGTCGTCTCTTGCTACTCATCGCAGGCTGGTCTGACAGGGACTCACTTAAAGCGACAGCTCTTGTTACATGCTCACGCATTGGGCTACCTGCGGCTTGTCTCTCTATTTGTGTTCATCTTGAACGTCTAGCTTCCTTTTCGCAAGTGTCTACACCTCAAGTGAGGCCTCGGCGCATCATATTCGACTCTTTAATGTGCCTTGGTCTGCCGGTCGTGTACACTCTTCTGCGTGCGTCTCTCTCGAAACACTTGTACCTTTTTCTCAGAGATAACACGGATTAGATCTTGTTGTTCAACCCCATCGATTTGATCTATTTTATGGATTCGGATGTCGGCCCGCCACTTATCCCACCGTCGCTACCATTTTCCTCGTCGTGATTCCCCCACTTTTGCTAACTGGCGCAACCATCGTCTGTGCTGGTATGTCCCGTCTTTTGTCACGGATGAAAATGTGTTTACACCATCGCAGGGCTTGCATGGCGTCATTTCCTTGTCCACGGCGTCCAGTTTTATGGAAAGAGGGGTTCGATCTCTCCTCCTACACGCAACTCGTATCTCCGGCTCATTGGAATGGCCGTCCTGGAAGCAGTACTGTCCGCCGTCTTGATCGCTGTCGTCATGTGGGGTGTCCTATCCCCAGGGCTGGCCCCCATTGGGGATATGTCAAGGCATCTCGACGTCATTTTTGTATGGAGCTCCAAGATGATCAGTGGTAACATGCAAACTGTGCTTGAGATTGAGTGGTCGGTGACTGTGGCGCAGTCGATCGTGTTCCTTGGGCTGTTTGTTTGCAGAACGGAAGTCCTGCTCCAAGGGTGGGAGCTACTCCACTCGCTCCTGGGGCTACTGAAACGTCCGAATCAATCTGCAACGTCCAACCAAGACATTTTGGAGCATTCATACACGAGGTATGTGTAAACATGATCGATCGGTCTTCCCTTGTTGACATGTTTGCTAGTGCCTCTGCTGTACCAACGCTCCCCATCACGGTCGTCGACCTGTCGCTGGTCTCTCAGATTGCCGGCACACTCACCCCATACGATCGCTCAGCAGACAAGTCACTCCCGTCGATACCCGGCACATCGTGTCCACCGTCTTCTCCCAAGGAGGGGGTAGTAATCTCGACCATGAGCATCCCAGATAATCTTGAATCGCCGACGGGTGGTTCAGCGATCGCTTCGTCGCATACCTCGCTCGCATCGAGCTTTGATGCTAGCCAGCTCGTGTTTTCGTCTGCATGGCCACAGGCGCCGACGACGATCCCGGTTCGCAATTCCCATTGCACATCGCATGCGAGTGTCGGCGTCGCGAAGCCTTGGAGTACGACTGATATTTGGATGGGGATGCTGCGATGCGGGGTAGAGAAACGGTACGGGATTTGTGTGACTGTGGTCGAGGAAAGACAATATCGTTGATCTGCCTTCTCTCTAACGATGAACTCTGATGTTGTCGAACTTTTCTCTTTGTAGCCATAGGATCTCTTTCTTTCTGTAGTTCTAGTGGTGATGGTTGTAGATACGAGGCCTCGGCAACTACCGTCGTACACAAAATGGCTGTCGTCTACCTCACTTATCAATGGATGCCTGACAGTGTGCTGCTTGACACTGAACCACCACCACAGATTGAATGACCATGTCTTTAGCGTCGCCATTCGTGACCTTTGTCAATGGCGCGCTCACCCGACGTTCTTTCCTTGTATTCTGTTGCACTCCCTTCTCGGAACAAGAGCACTGTGACGTTGACAGTTTCCCCCGTCCGTGGGCTTACCCGCTCATCTACAATCCCCGATGGTATCACCCGACTCGCTTCAGCATTAGCAGTCGTACCTTGGTGTAGCGACGGTGTCTGTCTCAGTCCTCAATGCCTCAGTCTTTGGACGGTTGCAGCCAATGTTACCGAACCGCTCTAGTACTATATAAGCAGGCAGTACCTTGTTGTATATCCTCCAGACCGCTGAAGGCTTCATCCAGTTCACTCTAGTCGGATTCCCTCCATTCCTTCCAGGGAAGGATTTGGTGCTTTAATCGAGCCGCTCTAGTGTCCCGCTTGTGCTCCATTCTTGAGATAAGCCCCTTCATTCGGCCCACATCGTCTCATGTGGTCGCCGAGACATTTACCAACTCGGGACACAAGCATGCTTCCAGTTTTGGATGTCGGTTTATGTATTGATATGGGAATCTTTCTAGGCTGGCAAACGACACCGGACAAGGGGACGTCCAAATACGACCACAAGGCATCATCATTTATTTAGCGCTCTTCCATCGTTGTGGACCGGTAGCTTGCCCTTCCTTCCCGTCGCTAGAGCTACCTCTGGTCCGCCTTTCCGTCCGAATCACATCGTCTACAACTGTGTTGAGATGATCCAAGACGCACCCAACTGGGTTTTCACTCTATTCTCCTTTATCGGCTTTATATTATGTGCCATCCCCCTCCCTTGGCACCTTGAAGGTGAATCATTCATTCCTAAAGGGATGCCGCGATGACTTATACGTTGTTAGCCTGGAATGTGGGTACTTGTCTATTCATGATTTGGACGGGCCTGGCTTGTTTGAATCAATCCATCAATTCCATTATCTGGAATTCGGACGTGATCAACAGGGCCCCAGTCTGGTGCGACATTTGTGCGTGCTCGCTCTCCCCTCTACTTTGCTGTCGTGGCTCATTGCAGTCGCGCAGCCTCCCAACTCATTCTTGCGGTTTCCGTGGGCATTCCTGCATCGTCTCTTTGCATCAACCGCCGTCTGTATCATATCGCCTCTGTTCAGTCCGTGACAAAGACGCGTGCGCAAAAGCGACGCGACATCATGATCGATCTAGCTATTGGCCTCGGAATTCCCTTGCTCGAATTGGTTCTCCGTGAGTGCTTTGGAATGCAACCAAGCGGGCCTTGCTCACTTGTCATCAGACCCCATCGTGCAATCCCATCGTTTCGCTATCTATGAAGAGATCGGTTGTTACCCCTTCACATTCAACACGCCTGCGTCATACGTGATTTATCTCACCTGGCCTGTTATCATTGGATTGGTATCGGCGTCTTATGCTAGTACGTGTGCTCGACAGCCTAGAGATGATGTTCTTAATCGCATGTTGCAGTCCGCACCATCCGCGAATTCATTATTCGACGCGTACAGTTCAAGCAATACCTCTCGATCAACAAGAACTTGAGCTCCAGTCGGTATTTCCGCCTCATGGCTCTTGCCAGCATGGAAATTGTGCTTGCCGTTCCCGTCGGATGTCTTTCTCTCTATTTCAACTTGAACGAGAGCGAGGTTCAGCCATACGTGAGCTGGGACAATGCCCACGCCAACTTTTCCGAGATCATACTCTATCCTGCTGCTCTGTGGAAGTCGGTCCCAGCCGTCGCTGGT
>JBBPTN010000126.1:0-47975 GCA_038094075.1 Xerocomus spinulosus | reverse complement strand
ACTGTTCTCGATGGTACCCAAGAGAGGTGAGCACACAGTGTCTTTCATCGATCCCCTAGAGCTTGGTTGCAAGACCTGAAGGAGGCGATGGCCCAACAAAAAGTGCTCTAAAGAAGGCTGCAAAGGAAGCAGAGAAGGCAAGAAAGAAAGCAGAGAAAGCAGCAAAGGGAAAGGAACTGGAACAAGCTCAAGCGGTTGCAGACGAGGTCTCTCCGCTCCCATCTGCGTTAACATAATCTTAACCTTCCTCCAGGACTATGCAGCTCACAAGTACGGCAAGCTCCCATTGCATCAATCTCAATCACGACCAGGTCGCAAACGCCACGACATATCCACTTTAAGTGCTCAGAATCATGGCGAACAAGTGTTCATTAGAGCCCGTATCCAGACCTCCCGTCTTCAGGGGAACAGGATGGTTTTTCTCAATTTACGCCAGCGCACACATTCTGTTCAGGCATTAATGCAAGTCGCAGATGGTCAAGTGAGCAAACAGATGGTCAGGTGGACCGGCTCCCTAGCCGTCGAGAGCATCATCCTTGTCGAGGGTATCGTGAAAAAGAGTCCGGAACCTATCAAGAGTGCAACAGTGGATGATATTGAAATCCACATTAGCGAAGTCAGTAACACACAACGGAACTTTAGGACAACAAAACTTATCTACACTAATCCAGCTGTGGCTCCTGGCAGGGATAGAGAACAGACTGCCATTTTCCCTGGAAGATGCCAGTCGGTCAGAAACAGCACCAGAAGCCGAAGGACAATTCAACAGAGTTTTGCTTGACACTCGATTAAACAATCGTGTCTTCGACCTTCGAGCAAGTGCTTCGTGCTTCCCGTCATGTCCATCATCTTTACCTTGACGCAGACAGCGACCAATCAAGCAATCTTCAAGATTCAGCATGCCATCGGACAACTTTTCCGCTCGTACCTGGATGACAATGGATTTATCGAGATACACAGCCCTAAGCTCCAGGGTGCTGCGACAGAGTCTGGTGCATCCGTATTCAAAGTTGACTATTTCAAAGGTCTGTTTGTAAACAACTGTCCACAGCCGTCCGTTGATTCCCCGCGTCAGGCAACGCGTACCTTGCCCAATCTCCCCAGCTTGCTAAACAGATGGCCATCGCGGCTGACTTTGAGCGCGTATACGAGATCGGCCCCGTCTTTCGTGCTGAGGATTCGAACACACACCGTCATCTCACCGAGTTCATTGGTCTGGATCTCGAGATGGTAATCGAAGAACATTACCACGAGGTCCGCGACTTGCTCGATGGCATGTTGAAAGCAATATTCCGCGGCCTCAAGGAGCGGTATGCCAAGGAAATCGCCGTAGTAGGGAAACAATTCGAGGCAGAAGAGTTCAGATGGCGAGATGGCCCAGAGGGAACATTAGTCCTTACATTCAGAGAAGCTGTTGACCTTCTTGTTGAGGACGGTGTGGACCGAGAGGCTTTGGACGATATCAAGTGAGTCATTGATGATGAATCTTTTGTGTTCTTACAATTGTTTTACAGCACCGAGAACGAGAAGAGACTTGGTCGTATCGTCAAGAACACGTATGATACAGACTACTTCATCATTGACAAGTTTCCACTTGCCCTCCGCCCGTTTTACACAATGCCCGACCCAGTGGACTCTGTACGTAGTTCGATCGCTGGTCAACCCTTGCTGACATGTGCCAGACGCTTTCTAACTCGTATGACTTCTTCATGCGAGGCGAAGAGATTTTATCTGGTGCACAGCGTGTCCATGATCCCGAATTCCTCTCTCAGCAGATGCGTGCTAAAGGTGTTGACCCCGAGAGCATGCAAGGATACCTGGACAGCTTTCGCATTGGCTGTCCACCCCACGGAGGGGGAGGAATCGGTCTAGAGCGTGTACTGATGTTGTTCTTGAAGCTCAACAACATCAGACGGGTATCTTTATTCCCTAGAGATCCCAAGCGACTTGAGCCGTAAGTTCGGGCAGTCTGCCAGAGCATACATTGTGGAGGTAATTTGAACTACATGATGCACTGTATTCAGTCTAGATTTACATGATGCTAGATCGGTGCTTGCACGAGCAGACTTGTTACGTGTTCCGAATTAAGCTTTTGAACAAACCCAAGTGTCCAGAAAACGTATTTTATAACGGTAAATGATAAATGGGAAGCGAAATACGAATGTCATCTCCCCGCCAAAAATTACAAAGTATTACACTGCATTATGGTGAGTAGACAGCCGGGGACGTGAGACGAAGCACTTGCCAGTAACCATAAGAGCATCTGTCATCGTCTTTCCCTCCTGACCCGGCGTCTTTCGGAACGTGAGCTTGACCCTTGGCCAATTGCACTAGCGGGCAAGGAGCCTCCCTCTAGCGCAGCGGCAATAACATCCGCAGGTAAATCAATATGTACACCTTCAGCATAAGCATACGCATCTAGTGGGGAGTATGCTGGCGGATCTTGCCTCGAGAATGCCGGGTGATTAGTCTGCAGGACGTCGACTGCTTCACAGGGAAGTGAAGAGGAGAGTGCTCGTAGATGAATATCGCGCTGATTAGGAGTCGGTGGATTCGGGGAGCGGGGAGAGTCCGGTGGCGGATGTATCTGAATGATGGTTTCGGAATCTGTGTGTCGCACGGCGGCCAGGAAGTGAGTGAAAGAATCCTGCCGTAGCCGAGGAATACTAAAGAGGCTGCTCGCACCTGCGGCATTTTCGCTCGCGGGTGATTGAGAACGCGAGGACGACAACGACGACGAAAAGCCCCCATCTTGCTGATCATTATCTCCCTCTGGAGTGGGTGATAACGGAAGGTTGTGATTAGGAGGTGTATGAAATGGGAGATCAGTTGGTGACAAGTATCTTGAATCATTGGATGGTCCAGCATCATTTTCATCGGATTCCTCAGTAATTGGCGGAGGCGTGGTTGATCGTTGACGGCGAGCAGATAACGGGGTGCCTCTGAGCGGTGACGACGCGGAAGGAGCAGTAGATGACGAGTTCCTTGGCCGCCGATGGCGACGCGAACGGCGTGCGACGGGAGGGGGAGACGAAGCACCTGGAGAGCCTTGTAGTGTGAGCGGAGCGGCGCCGGGACGAATGCCACCGCCAACATCCAGTAAAATACTACCTCGTTCACTCCCATAAGCGGGAGGGGGAGCAAGTGTTCCGACACTGGGAGCCAGACCCCACTTCTTGACGTTGGCCTCGATAAAGACGAAACCTGCCTGACCGAGGTTAACATGAACACTGCATGGCCCATCGGCGCCAATCGTGGGAAAGAGGTTATAGCGACTGAGGCCGGTGAAGGCATCTTCCAGCTTGCGTCCATTGCGTGTGAAGAAGACTGTGCCTGTGCGAGGTCGGTAGCCGACACCGAGTACGTCACCCTCTCTCAGAACTGGACCAAAGGTGGATGCAGTAAAGGGGTAATTGTAACATTTATCACCATTGGAATGGTATGCGACGGAGTGGCGACTCGCACCGGGTAAACGGAAGGGGGGATATGGTTTTGTGGCCAGACCAACAGCGACGGTGGTGGTCTCTGGGAGGTCAAACATTTTGACTTCCCAATAGTATACTTCATTTAATTTTGGGAGAGGTAAATTTGACTGGACACATGAAGCTGATGCAGGATCGGGGAGAAATGTTATTTCAGTGCGAGCGTGAACAAGCAAGGAATTGATGGTTTCATAGTCGGGTTCGAAGCACCAAGCGGAAACGCCTTTTTCCTGTATGGATAGAAATTGGGACAGTGTGATGTCAGTTGGTTCCGAGTTAGGAGGATACTGCAGTTGATAATCTGGAAGTGCGGGGGGATCAAAAGGGTCGGAATGGATCTGTGGGAGTGGAACGGACCTTTGGCTCTTAGATATGACCTACGTACTGGGTCAGAGACGCTCTCGAGCCAGCGAGATTCGACGCCTTCGAAACCACCATCGCCTTCATACAGCTCCTCGCGAGTCATGTCGATCGGGCCATCTGAGTCTCTGAGGATGATGCCACGGCGCCTGCGGATGAAGATGATGCATACGAGGAAAAGAAGGAGGACGAAAAGGAAGGTGGAAAGCACGATGAGAAGGGGAAGAATGAAGAGGAGTGCATCGGGTGCGGATGATTGTTCTGGATGGTCAGCGAGTGCGCTCACGGTGTGGGTGAGGATGGGCTGGACGAAGTCGCCGGCGATGGTGGTGAGGGCGGCGGCGGGGAGGTCGGGGACGGCGACGGCGGGGAGTGTCGTGCTGGTCATGAACGGGGAGGAGGAGAGGACGAGAGACGCAGTGAGCGGTGCGCCTGGTCACGAACTCAATCCATCCATATACGGTATCAACACCCCCCACAAGAGGGTGGTCTTGCGCGCCCTCTCCTCCTCCTCCCCCCCGACAATGAACACGTCGCAGTCCCCAAGAACGCCAAAGAGAAAGCCTTCAACTCGCAGAGCCAGGGCTGCATCACATCTCCCGCCAATCCAGGCGCAGGAAGCCCACGACGCAGCCTTGCATGCCATCCGCAACGTCCTCAAAGGGCGCACATGCTACGACGCATTTCCCGTCAGCTTCAGGCTTATCGTGCTTGACACGAAGCTGAACGTCAAGAAAGCTCTTCAGTGTCTCCTTCTCAATGGTGCGCTCTGACATCCGCCCCTACTCACACCCTCAGTCCAGTCCCCTAGGCGTCGTGTCTGCTCCATTGTGGAACAGCGACAAGTCAAAATTCGCGGGCATGCTCACCGTCCTAGACATTATCCACCTCATCCAATACTATTATGATAATCTAAATTACGAAGCTGCTGCTGCAGATGTCGAGACGTTCCGTTTAGAATTGTTACGAGGTGCGTCCTCCTCTCGATCCGTTCTGATGGCTCTTTGATGCTCTCTCGCCAGATATCGAAAAGAGTCTGGGTGTGGCCACTCCCCCGATGCTCAGGGAACATCCCAGTAGTACCCTTTACGATGCCGCCAAATTGCTCATTCAAACGCACGCTCGACGCCTTCCTCTTCTCGATTATGATACCGAAACTGGCCACGAGCTAATTGTGTCTGTATTAACACAATACCGTCTCCTCAAATTCATCGCCATTAATGTATGCAATGCCTGTCATTCCACACATCCAATACTCCCTTACCTTGCTCACCAGTGCACGAGAGAAATACAACAACTCCATCTTTCCCTTCGCAAACTCAAGATTGGAACATATGTCTCGAAAAACCTTCCATCAGAGGTATCAGCCGCATGCCATCCCTATTGGCCAATAGCTACCGCCACCCTGAATACCCCTGTTTTTGATGTCGTCCATATGTTCTCAGAGCGTGCTATTTCGGCCGTTCCAATCATTGATGACCATGGTGTGGTCGTCAATCTATACGAGACCGTTGACGTTATCGTGCGTCACATGAATGACACCAGTGGCGTATCTGACTCGCATTACACTAGACACTTGTTCGTCTTGGATCATACCAAGCGCTGGACCTGACGATTTCCGAGGCTCTCACCCAACGATCCCCAGATTTTCCTGGAGTTGTCATCTGTACAGCCAGCGATTCCCTTGGCACGCTACTTCAGCTTATCAAAAAACGACGTGTCCACAGACTAGTGGTGGTCGAAGGGGAAGTAGGTCTTTTTGATTGCCTCTCCGGCGACCGAGTTAGTGACCGTTTTCAGGAAGAAGAAAAGAAGGGCGGTAAGAAGGGGCGTTTACTGGGGATCATCACGCTCAGCGACGTGTTGCAGTACCTTATTGGTGAGGTTGGCATCGGTGGGGCAGCGGAATCGATCGAGGAGTCACTGCTGGCGTCGTCAACAAGCAAGGCGTTGTCGCTCGAGGTCCCAGTCCCTCCGTAAACAAGTTGTTAGACAACGTACCGACTGTGTAGATCACATGCAAACACGTGCCCACCTTGTCCTAGACGCAGCATGACCGCCATCCAAGCCATCTCCATTCGCAACCATGAGCACCGACCGACACCCAAACCTCACATCGTCTACCGTATAGAAATACAGGCCCATGTTCGTTCATGGCAAATGTGGCATCGATACTCGGAATTCGTCGAGCTGCACACTGAGCTCGCCAAATCCACCGGTTCGCCACCGCCTGCAGTCCTTCCGCCCAAAAACTCGCTCTCTGTTTTCAAGGGACCGTTCAAGAGTGGTGACCGTTTCATCGAGCAGCGCAGGGCCGGCCTCGAGACCTATTTGCGGGCCATTCTGAGCGCCAGGGAAGAAAAGTGGAGAGAGAGCTATGCCTTTCGCGACTTTCTCGGTGTTCCCGTTGGAAAGCAAGGCTCTTCGCTCGAGGGCAGCACCACCAAGTTTTCGTCAGCGTCGTGGCTCGACGAACACCTTGAACTGCAGTCCTGCATCCGCGACGTGCGTGCGGAAGTCAACAGACGAGACACTCTCTCCGACCGTGGAGACATCAATGCCTCACACAGCGCCAGCGTCCAGGCAAAGAAGAGACTTGCCGAAATCCTCTCTCGTGTGCGCACATTAACAGAGGGTTTGCAGGAGCTGGGCATGTCGGGCATGGCAGAAGGCGAGTTGCAGAGGAGGACGGACATGGTGGCACGCTTGCAGGACGACTGTGAAAAGCTAGGCAAGATGCTCACGGCCGCACGTCAAGTGTCTCGTGCAGGCGTGTCTACGCCCTCACCGAGCTCGGGCTTCACAAACGTTGCAGTGGCTCCAGAGTCTGACCGTGCCGCACTTCTTGGTAGTGGAAAACCGGTCACTCGTGTCTTTGGCGCGGCAGCAAAGGCGCCTCAAGAAACGGAAGTAACTCGTCCACTGGATGATCATGGTCTACATCACTTGCAAGTAACACAGCTAGAGCAGCAGGATGCTCAGCTTTCTCAGCTGACGTCCATCCTTCAACGACAGCGACACCTTGGCGAAGCCATCAATGCGGAGCTTCTCGTTCAGAATGAAATGCTGGACAATCTCAATAATGAGGTGGACCTTGTGGGGACTAAACTGTCAAGCGCGAAGAAACAACTGAACAGGCTTGGTTGATCATCTAGGAATAGTGCTGTTTTGATAATATACGATAGGTTGAACCATAACAAATACCATGTTCATGTCTGATATCATTCCGGAAGTGTCAGAATAGCGTCCGGTGTAATGCTGTAACATATATGTCTAGGTGATGGATGCAAGTGACAAGTTAATCCTTGGTCGTCAAAAGTTTACCCACGCCCTACACATGGTTCAGCGTGTGCATGGTTCAAGGAGAACGATACATGCCTCGAAACATGCAATCATGATGCCACAGGCGGGTGCAATCTTGGCTGTCCGCGGTAGGGCACCGGCGAACAAGGCGCTTGCGCCCTCTGTCCGCATGATCCGTAAGCACAAAGGTATCGTGGCGGTCGCCCTGCTAGGGAGTGACCCCGACATTAACAATGCTTGTCTCCTCGTCTTCAAGACATCAAAAGGTGATGTCAAGATGGACGCGGTTGTTCCGCTGATGGCGCCACTCGCGAATGCGACATATGTCCCCGTCTTACCGTGTGACTCGAAATACTGCTTCCAGGATTCGTAACCTGCCCAGTATATGCCACTGAACGGAACGTCACGCCAAAGAGAGGGGCCAAGGCCACGCCACAGAAAAGAAATTCCCTGTTGACGGACGATGGTACGTATTGATGCGAGGACAGAAGAGAGCGTATGTGGTTGGTCAGGAGACTTGGGGGTAGATTGAAGATTGGTGCGAACGAGTTCTAATGGGGAGACGAGGGTTGTAATGCAGGTACGAGCAGTGATACCGGCGAAGAGAGGGACCAAGGTGGGTGACGGTATCAATGGGGGTAAGACGTTCCGTAGGAGATGGTCGTATGTCAGCATGTACGCGGTAGATGAGGGGACACCGATGAGACTGCGACGAGATCAGGAGGAGATGCGCGAGGAGACGCAGACTCACAGAGTTGTTCCAACGCCCTTCCATAGCCCTTTCAATCCTTCCGCTTTCACGACGTGTCGCACGGCATCCAGAAAGCCAGAGACACGCTCTTTTTTGAGTACACCATGGTGGTAGACACACACGACCTCCTCTGCAGGAAAAGGATGTGCAAGGGATGACAAGTTGCGGACACACGGCACGTTCGACGGCTGACAGCACCTGTTGGGTGTCATACGAGAGAGGAGGGGCACCTTGGGCTGCGTCTGGAGACGAGTCTTGACGACATCAAAGGGGGTCACTGCGGACGGGTGAGCATGGCTGATTAGCGGGCGGGTGGAGCGTACTCGTGAGGGCGGTCATCGTGGAGCCCGTTGCGGCGGCGACGAGCTTTGCGTGGAAGGGGTCCATCGCTGTGGACGACGACGAGGACGGGAGGGGGACGGAGGCGCGCCAGAGGCCGAATGCGGCAAAACCCGGGGGAAAATGAGCGAGACAGTCTGCTTTTATTTCCTTGCAACATGACCTCGTCACTCCCCGCATCCTCCCAACAGGCCAGCAAGGCCGCACTGACGGCCGCACTGGCAGAAAACCCTCTGCAAAATACTCGAGAGAGGGAAACAGAGCCAGGCGAAATCCAGGAAGTTGACATGCAAGCACAGGCAGAGGGTATCCGCACCGTGTTTAGTGATCCCACCAACTTCAATGTCAAGGTACGCCTCTGGCATCGTGTCACTGCGGGGACTCACCGTCGGCGATGTCAGCACCCGCTCTACTCTCCATGGACACTCTGGTTTGATTCTCCTGCGACCAAGGGTCGTAATCTCCCTCAGACACCGATCTCCTCTTTCCCCCAAACACCTATACCTCAGACACCAAGTGCAGCTGCAGCACAAGGTTGGATGGAGGACATTAAACGTGTGATCAGTTTTGACAGCGTAGAAGAGTTCTGGGGGTGAGGTACCAGCCATGGATCAAGCCTAATCATTAATCTCACCATCGCAACTAGTCTCTACAATCATATTGTGCCACCTTCACAGCTTCCTCAAAGAGCTAATTACTATCTGTTCAAGGTACATCTCCACCCCTACATGCCACATATGATGCTCACATTCGTGCAGGAAGGTATCATTCCGGCATGGGAAGATGAGGCGAACAAAAACGGTGGCAAGTGGAGTATACAATTACCCAAAGAAAAGAACCGCAACAATGTGGACAAGATGTGGCTTTACACGGTATATCTCCCTGGTGCTTCCCGTTGCGGTTACTCAACTTGTTTCAGATGCTTGCTGCGATTGGCGAGACCTTTGATCCTTACCTTACCAATGGTGAATCGCCCGGGCCTAATCCGCAGTCTCTCATCACTGGTGTCATTGTCTCGACTCGACCGCAGTTTTATCGGCTGTCCGTTTGGACGCGGCTGGCCCCCGCTGTAGACGACGACAAGCTACGGGAGCGGATTGAAGTCGTCGGACGGCACTTTAAAACCAACGTGCTTGGATATTCGGAATCGCAAAAGTTGGCTGGCCCGCTTGCGACCGAGGTGGAGTTTTTGTCTCACAAAGACTCGGAGAAGAAAGGCAAGTCTGCGAAGAAGATCATTGTATGAGTGATGGCTTGTGTTTATACGAGGTATTCCATGCTGGGCTGATTTAACCATGTTCTACAAGGAGAAGCGAGTGATATGCGAGTCGTTGATTGTCCTTGGTGACTCTGTTAATGACAACTACGCTTTGTCTTGCTGCGCCCCAGTTGACTGCGCCTATCACACAGCCACATGCAGTGGCATAAAAAGGTGTCGACGACTGCAGTGCTTGACAGTCACCATGTCCGTCTCAGACTTTCTCTCGTCCATCGCTGACAAGGCGCAGAATGCCATCAATCAGTCTCCTCTAGCGGGACACATACCCGGAACCACCCCAACTGGCGATTCTCCTGGCCACCCTGCATCGCAGGGGGGACGTCGATCCTATGCCCTAGAGTCGCTGCAGCACCAGATCCGCAATCTTGGCCAGCAGTACACGTCTACAACACCTGTCCAGCGCATCATCACTCTCGAGAAAGGTGTCGCTCTCGACTTTGATGCGCACGCTAGAGACGGAAAGGCCCAAAGCAAGGAGCTGTATACGTGGGGCCAGGATCAGGACGCCGATTTGAAGGATGGTGAGGACTGTTGTTCCGTATCGCAAATGTACTCGACGGTGACACTCATCTCGACTGATCACAGTGACGGATCGGCTTGCGTTTCTGAATTTTGTGCACGGCTCGCTGTCTGGAACCCTGGCCGTCAAGTTGGACAATGCGAGATCGTCCTTGAAGGCCCTACGTGATGCCGAAGGTGCTATTGCGCCGAAACGGAACATTCGCAATGGATTGCGCAACCAGATCGGGCGGCTTGAACACAGTCATGAAAAGGGTGCGGAACGCCGCCTTGGTGAGCTCAAAGAGCAGCTTTCACGGGCGGAAAGGAACGACGAGCAGCTTGAGAAAGAGCTTGAGCTGCTGAAGCGCAAGGCGATCCGAGAGAGCGAGCAAATCAAGTGGGATGCCATCCAAGAAGTAAGTAGGCTGTACATGTTTTGGCTGGTGGCTCATCCGTGGGTAGTATGGAGAGAAGCTCGTTTTACTCTCGCAAGCTGCGAAACCGATTGTTGGTGCACTGCCTACTCTGCCACCGACGAGCACAAATGTGTATGCTGGTGCCGAGGTCACCGCTGCTGTTCGTGCCTCCCTGCAGCATGCATTGGACAACTACACACCGGGGCAGACTGGACTCAGTATACGCACTGGAGGGGATCTGTCGCGGTCGGACACGCGTTCGTTTGGCGAGAGCCATGCATCAGAGCTGAGCAGTCTAGCCACTGCACCAGGGGAGCCGGACGCACATCCTGGTCTTTCTGTCACCCCGCCTATTCCGGAGCCAGGTCCGACAGCGCGTCCCCCATTGACTGCTGATGAGAGTGCGGTTCCTGCAGAAGCTGTTCCGACTGAGAAGCCTAGCGAGTCGGCTGCAGAGGACTTGTATGACGTAGGTGTCAAGAATGAGAGTGCAGAAGAGGAGAAGAAGCGCCTGGAGCAAGAGGAAAGGGAGCGGGTGCTGGCTACCGGCGGCGGTGAGGTTGCGGTCGCAGAGAGTGCAGAAGAGGAAAAGAAGCGGTTGGAGAGAGAGGAACGGGAGCGGGTGTTGGCTGCTGGCGGTGGTGAGGTTGCGGTGGCGGAAAGTGCTGAAGAGGAAAAGAAGCGGTTGGAGAGGGAGGAGAGGGAGAGGGTGCTAGCAGGCGGACCCAAGGGAGAGGATGAGCTTCCTGCGTACCAAGACATTGAGTAGTGTCACGTTGTTTCCTTTTACGGCACGGGTGTGACCAACACGAGCTTGACTGCACACCACCATGGACAAGGCTGATCTGGAGACGTATCAAGTGCAGCTCTCGCAGGTTGAGCTTGCGTTACAGGCTGATCCAGACAATAGGGAGCTGTGTTCACTACAGTCGGAGCTGCAGGAGCTCATTACGATTGCACAAGAGGCGATTGCGCAGACCGAGGCGTCGTCTTCTCGAGCCGTATCGCGAAAGACGACACTGACGACGCCGGCATTGTCGTGGGCTGCTGGCAACGAGTGCCTTGCCAAGTACTCTGGGGATGGCAGCTATTACCCTGCGCGGATAACGAGTGTGGGTGGTTCAGCAGAGAATCCGGTGTACAGCATTGTGTTCCGGGGGTACAACACGACAGAGCTCGTCAAGGGGTCTGAGCTGAAGGCGCTACCGAGCAACTACCAGGAGAAGACGGCGACGGTGAGCAAGCGGAAGCTGACGCGGGCAGAGGAGGAGGAGCGGGAGCGGAAGAAGAAGAAGAACGAGCGGAAGCTGGAGGCAAAGGCGGCCAAGGCAAAGGAGCAGCTGGCCAAGCAGGCGGTGTGGCAAAAGTTTGCTAAAAAGTCGGAGAAGAAGGGGGTCCACATCGCCGGGGTGGCGGGGACGAGCATCTTCAAGACGCCGGACAATCCGCTGGGCAAAGGTGCGCCGATCGCCGGACGGGTGGCGCGTGCTGACGGGCCGCAGTCGGCGTGACAGGGAGCGGCAAGGGCATGACGGAGGTGAAGTTGCTCGGCAAGCACAAGTTTGCGCCGGTGGACGAGACGTAGTACTTAACACCGCGGCAATATTGGAGACCTTCGCGCGATTGATTGCACTCGCAATTACATCCAAACTCGGTATATACATCACACACTCGGAAACACAAACCGCGGCGTCGACGGGTCCGGGCTGCCGTCCGTCGCCACGTCCTCGGGGGGGAACGCCGAGAGGGGGTCAAACGCGGTCAGCGCCGGATGGTAGCCCGGAGGTCGAGACACGCCGGGGGTGTCGACCGAGTGGCGGCGGAGGGGGAGGCCGGCGTTGTGTGCGGCCATGACCTGCGAGGACAGATCGAGAAACTGGGCGGGTCAGCCCACGTCGTGCGCGCAAGAAAACACCCACCACCTGTTCCTCGACGAGCGTGCCCTCGTGCAGCGTCTTGTTGGTGTTTTGCATGTGCACGAGGAGCGTGCGGATGCTGCGCGACGACAGCCCACGGTAGGTGGACACACGCTCGAGGGCGAGGGGGGCCGTCTGTACGAGCCGGAGCTGCTCGTGTAGGTAGAGCACGTATTGCTCGAGGCACTCGAGGTAGTGACGCTTCTTCTCATGCGACGAGATGGTGTCTCTGTGGACGATCAGACGCGACCACGACAGCGGAGAGCACCTACGGGTCGGTGGGCGTGAAGCCAATCTCTTCTGCGATCGCACGCTGTCGGGCCTTGCGCTGGCTCTCTATTTTGCTGACCGGCGCGTCGTCGGGGGTGTGATGCGAGAGCAGCTCGGATGGAGTGGGGAACATGTAGTAGTCGAGCACGCCCATCGGCCCAAATGGGGCGGGGGCGGGCGACGGCGGGCGGGCGGTGTCTGGATACGGATAGACGAGGGGATCGTTGTAGGGCAGCATTGAGGGACATGGCCAGCAAGACCCCTTTTAAGACGTCCGAGGAGGAGTATGTCCACATCGGGCATCTGTCGCGGAGTCGAAATTTAGTTCCGATCCTTACGCGATCAAGCGTGTGACTCCTCGGCGATCGCGATAGACGTTTCCGATGCCGACGATCTTTGCACCGCCACCCTCCCCCCATATAACCCCCCGCGACGTCCGATCCAGCACAGCGATGACTCCGACCGTCGCCTTTCCCGACGAGCGGGCGCACAGAATCACCATCGCACATCCCTACGCCCGTCTCTACGCCAAAAAGGACGGGTCAAAGCGAAGAAAAATCTGGAATCATGTCCTCGAGAAACAGCTCTTCTCGCCGCAGGAACTGTCCGTGCAACCTACCCGCTCACCGCCCCGCTCACCGCCCCAACAGGTCCACGATGGGCGCACCACACCGCCGTACGATATACATCGCCTCGCTCGAGGCACACATCGACAGACTCCACAACCAGCTGCTCAGCATCGGACTCTACCCGATCCCATTCGAACGCCTCGAACCCTATCGCGGACTCAACTCAAAGACCGCAAAGGTACGCGCCCTGTTGTTGCCCACACACCCACTCACACACCCCAGAGCATGGTCGCCGGTCTGCAGCACGACGCGACACACCTCAAGCTAAAGCTCTTGGAGCTCGAACGCTCCGTCCGTCTCCTTCCCTTTTGCTTACCGCGTACTCACTCTCAACAGAACACCAATCTCCGCAAACTGCTCGGCTACTCCAATCCCTCCAAATCATCCCTCTCTCATCCCGCCGCGCCCTCCCCGATGGCTCTCGAAGCAGACGTACGGAGACACTCGGTCGACGTGTCTGGCATGGGCATGGGTGTTCATACGGGCCATCATCATCACCTCCATCGCTGATCGACCGCGTTAGTGTACTTGTAGCTAGACTGTCTCACTCCCAAATACCATCCTTGACCCGTCCGTCTTGCTTTGCCTTGCTCCCCTGCGCACGTCCTGCTCGTCCACGCCGGCTGTGGTACTTTTTCTGCTGTCGCTGTCGCTTGGCGAGATCCGTCGCGACCCTCTCCCGGACATCGACTTGTCTCAGCGTCAGTGCCGCCGTCATCTTTGCGAGCGTGTCTGGAGAGGGCGCACGCGAACGTGGCGGCGAACGGGACAGCTGCGACGGCACCCTGCTCTCTCCCGACCCGTCTTCAGATGCGTCCTCGTCGCCGACATCGCTCTTGGCTGGCCGCGTACCCTCCTCGCCCTCATCTCCGTCCTCTTCCACACTCTCTTCCCCCTCATCCATATCAGAACTCCCTGCTTCTTCCCCCATCACAGTTTCCATGTACTCCAGACGTAATCAGACGGTGCAGCACGAAGCAATCAGAAGCTTACCTCCTCCAGAACTTTCTCATCCTTTTTCGTAAACCCGCTCGCAGCAACAACGACATCCAAGCGGTATCCCTCCCCCTCTCCATCCTCACTCGGCGTGATCGTCTCGAACCGTGGATACAGCGCACTCTCGTACTTGAACCGTCGCTTAAAGAATTTCTGAATGCACGCCACATCCCGGTTGAAATACCTAACATTCATAGATCACCCTGCCAACGCCCGCCAAGAGAGACGTGCTCACCATTCTGCATTTTCATGTGATGTACTCACCATCTGCGGAAAGTCAATCACGACCGGTTCTCCACTCTCCCGGCGAATGAGGATATTGAATTCATTGTAATCCCCGTGGATCAACCCCGCCCGGGCAAATCGAACGATAATGTCCATCAACGCTGAATACAGCTTCCCAGGCGACGGGATATCGGAAATCTGTCGCCTGCACCAGGCGTGATCAAAGATACGGTTGTCGAAATCGCAACTTACAGTGGATAGGCATCCACAGCCTCCATGAGGATGCAGTGCCGTGCATGATCAATCGGTCGTGGGACTGGGAACCGATGTTCGTACAAAATCTGCACCACCCATCGGTCAATAGACGAGGCCGAAAAGACCCGTGGATCACCTTCATGAACGCCCATTCTTTTTGTGCAGCTAACCGGGACAGGTACATCCACGATGCGGATGTGCGCTTACCCAAATAGTCCCTCTTTTCCTTGACCGCACGAAACGATATACGGCCGAGGCTGGCCAAGCCCAGTCTGTCGCGTACGATACACACAGCAGGAGAACACGTACCGATGGAGCTTCAACACCATCTCGTTGCCGTCCGCATCAGCCACGAGGTACACGTCTGTCAAACATGAGATGGAGTGCGGCAAGACAAGAGGTGTACCTGCCAGCCTCCTTGCCCACGCCGATCTGATTTCCAACCGAATGCATCGAATCACGCTTTGAGAGTGCACGCATCGCCAGGTAGTCGTATCCTCCATATGTCAATCTGTATCCATCGTCTGTATCCAGTCAGTCGCACCGGGACCGTGAGCGACAGGTACCCACATTTTGCATTTTGTACTCGGGCGACGAGGTTACGTTTTGCAAGGGAGCCCACGATTTTGTTGACGCCTCCATTACGCAGACCGGATATCTGCACGATGAGAGGGGTTGGCACGACCTGGTGGTTCTTGGATCCAATTTCAACCTTTGCGAATGGTCACAGGCGAGACAATCGAACGGGGTGTGTCATACCGCAGTCAATACCCTGAACTCGTCTGGGGCGATGTACCGCAGATCAGTTGCGTCGAGCTTCATTTGTGTACGGGGTCAAGACGCGTGAGAGTACACACATGTCTGCTGCCACCCGCAGAGCGAACAAGGTGCCCTGCCTTTTGCCCTCCGCCTCGTCCAATGACCAGACATGTAGGCGACTGCCGACGACCTCGCCGCCGCCATTCCACCGACGCACGCCATACATGACAAGACGTAAGCGAATATCTCTCTCCTTGACGCCGTACTGCACACCGCCCAGCCTCTCGTTCACCGTCAAGACGACGTCCGACATGGGCGATGCGCAGCGCGACGAGATCTGGCGCATATTCGAGGAGAACATGTACGACCTGTGGGTGGCCTGCACACACCCGCTTGCCGTGCCTACACCATTGCAGATACCATGCCTCGTCCTTTGGCTGGAACCCGCAGCGCAAGAAGAAGGAGATGTTTGCTCCACAGAGTCGCTTTGTCATGGTACACGACACACACCATCTCATAGCCTATGCCATTTTCCGGTTCGAGAGGGAAGGGCGTCAAGACGTTGTCTACTGGTAGATTGCCAGCTCGGATCGCGACATCACTCTGACCGTATGAGAGCTATGAACTGCAGGTATCAACACACTGTAGACGGTTTGGACTGGGAAGGCTGTTGGTCCAGATGCTCTCCGGAATTGGCGCACAGTGGGCGATGACCAAGGTCATGCTCACCGTCTTCAAAGGTGACTGCAAATATCGTTTGGTCGACAGCGTCGCTCATCGCTGCAGAGAACCACACGGCAATGCTGTTCTACAAGTCGATTGGGTACGCTGATGGCACTGACTGCCCGACGCTCGGCTGAGACAGCACACAGGTTCACCACAGACGAGACGTCGCCAGACGATGCAGAGGGGGAGTGCGACTACGCCATTCTATCTGTACCGTGTTTACACTTGTTTACATAATCATCACTACTACCGACCGTGTCCGTCCCACTACACTCTGCACCATGCCTCCGTCTCTGCGCACGCTCACAACGTCTCGGTGCGCTCTTGGTCGCCGTTATGCATCGCACGGCGCACCCCACTACAATGAACCCACCGGTTGGTTGTTTGGCGAAAAGGTAGTTCGCTTCTGCTCACTCGCCATGTGGTCACTCAAGGCTGCTCGTCCCAGCCACTCCCACCAGGTCAGAAACGGGCAAAGGAAGATTGGGAAAACATTTGGTATATTGGAATGTTTGGCTCGATGGCATTGGCTGCAGTGCTGCTCTACTACAAGCCCGATACGAGGTATGTCTCATTCTTGTCTATGCGAAGACAGACACCGACTCTGCCTAGCATACAGTCATGGGCGCTGAAAGAGGCAAAAGAGAGAATGGAGGCTCGCGGGGAGAAATACAAGTACGAGTCATCCTCGTAGACCTCGAGGCACTTGTTGCAGTACCCATAACCAGATGAATCGTAGAATACCAAGCAAGCTATTCACTCTTCATTCATTGTGTATGATGCTCTATTGACCTATGCTGAGGGGGGATGCTAGTGACAGGATAGTGCACGACTACAAAAGATGCTACTGAAAATTATATAAACTTCATATATCCATCTCCTAGGCATACTCCAATATCTTGGTGATGATGCCTGTACCAACTGAGCACAAAAGTCAGTCTCCTCGTCCTCGATGTCAATCGCACAACACTCACTCGTCTTGTTGCCCTCACGAAGCGTGAACCTGCAGAAAGTTAACAAGTCCAGTCTTGGCAACAGATCGAAAGACCTACCGCGAACCAACTTCTGCTGCGACATCCGTCTGAAGTGAACAAATCATCTCCACATTGTCACCGGGCATAACCTGACAACAACTGAGACAACGCTTGTCAGTCTGCAACGAGTACGTACCATTTTGTCTTCCGCATCCGGAGTTTCGGGTGGGAAGGTCAGTGAGGTGGTGATGTCGGCAGTTCGAAGGAACAGTTGCGGGCGATAGTTGGACATGAACGGTGTGTAGCGTCCACCTGAAATCTGTCAACTCATTGACATGATGTAGACTAGACATTACAAACCCTCATCTTTGGTGAGGATGTAAAGCTGGGCTTGGAATTGCTTGACTGCTTTGATCGAATTAGGAACAGCAATAATCTGTCCACGTCGGAGTTGTTCTCGCTTGACACCACGGAGCAAGACACCCATGTTGTCTCCAGCTTCACCCTGTCAACGCCAAGTATGGGTTACCTGATCTCGTCAAGGAATAAATGCCTACTCTGTCCAGTTCCTTGTGGAACATCTCTATTGGAAAACAGCTTAGTACTTGAAGAAGAAGAGGGACAAGGGTGTGCTAACCGATACCAGTCAAAGTGGTCTTGAGCGACGATCCAAGGCCGAGAACCTCGACTTCTTCACCCTTTGTGATCACCCCACGTTCGGCCTAACAACGAGTGTGAATCGGCAAACTGTGAACCGTGGAATTTACTCACTCGGCCCGTGGCGACAGTACCACGGCCGGGAATGGAAAATACATCCTCGACAGGCATGAGGAAAGGCTTTTCGAGATCACCTATGGAAGATCAGCGACCGTGTGGCTAAGATGAGAACGACGCACGAGGGGGGACATCGAGCCAGTGGTCACAGGCTTGCACGAGTTCAAGGATCGTATTCCTGCCGATCTCATCGTCACGACCCTCGAGAGCGGCCAAGGCCGAACCTTTGATGATGGGGGTGTTTTCGCCGTCAAAGTTGTATGTGGACAGTAGATCGCGCATCTCCATATCGACGAGTTCAAGCATTTCATCATCGGGGACCATGTCGACCTTGTTGATGAAGACGACGAGCTTTTTTATGCCCACTTGGCGAGCAAGGAGAAGATGTTCACGGGTCTGAGGCATCTGACCGTCAGTAGCCGAGACGACGATGATACCACCATCCATCTGTGCAGCACCGGTAATCATGTTCTTGATGTCTAAAGGGGGATGGGTTCAAAGGGAGTGGGTGAGACGAGCAACATACAGTCAGCATGACCAGGACAGTCTACATGAGCATAGTGACGAGCGTCGGACTCGTACTCTACATGAGCGGAGTTGATGGTGATGCCACGAGCCTTTTCCTCAGGAGCCTTGTCGATCTGGGAGTAGTCTGTGAACTTGGCGGAACCCTTGTCTGCGAGCACTTTGGTAATGGCAGCGGTGAGGGTCGTTTTTCCGTGGTCGACATGACCTGTGGACGCGTCAAGACGCGTCGGGTGGAAGGAGAGATACATACCGATTGTACCCACGTTCATGTGGGTCTTTGAGCGAGAGAATTTCGTGGCAGCATCCGCATAACGACGTCTGTGGGCTGGCTGGGTGTGAGCACGGGTGTACGCGGAAGAGGGGTGCGCTGACCATGCGGAACGGCGAGGAGGGGCGGGCGGGTCGTCGTCCTGCAGCGGGGTGCGGCTCTGAGCGCTGGGAGGGACGCGGACACGCGCTGTGCTGCCAGACGAAACATGAAGGAGGAAGAGAAAAAGCAGAGCGGAGTGTGAAACAAGTTGTGATGAGTCTCTTGACCAGCGCCGTCGCGTTCTTGTCAGACCCAAACGCACGTCTTTGCCTCCTCGTCGCAGCCTGTGCTCACCCACGACCAGACACAGAACACACCCATACAACAGCGCATCCAATTCCTACAGGCAAAGGGTCTCTCACCACAGGAAATAGACCAAGCCTTTGCACAGTCTGCCCGGCCATTTCCTGCCCAATACCACCCCCGGTGGGACTGGCGTGACTACTTTGTGCGTCGTCGTTCACCATGCCTGTTTCTGCCCTCATCCCACTCAGATCACCGCTGTGCTCTCGGGCTCTGTGACATACGGCACTACTGCCCTCTTCAGAAAGTATCTCTTACCGCATCTGAAACCACCCACCGCGACCGCATACGAACAGGACCGCGATGCCCTCACCGC
The DNA here is from genome assembly GCA_038094075.1 of Xerocomus spinulosus. Taxonomy (NCBI): domain Eukaryota; kingdom Fungi; phylum Basidiomycota; class Agaricomycetes; order Boletales; family Boletaceae; genus Xerocomus; species Xerocomus spinulosus. The sequence continues at coordinate 28,563 of JBBPTN010000126.1, read as the reverse complement.
ACAATTCGATGCCGCAGAGGCACTCTTAAAGGAAATACAAGCCGAGACTGTCGCCGTACGCACAGCAGTCGATGAACAAAAAGAGCGCGTCGACAAGGCTACCCAAGACGTCCAGGCTGTCGTTGTCGAAATGCGCCAGGGAGAGGCAAAAACAAGGGACGAAATGCGTGAAATCCGCGACGAAATAGAAAACATCCGAGATATGCTGCCCAAGGTAACCTCCATCTCCTGCGCTCTTTCCTCTGATCAACACGTCTCGAGATGATCGACAAGAACAAGGATGCCCAGAAACAATCCCTTGCAGAGCTTCAGCAAGAACTCAAGTCACTCAAGGCCCTTTTGCTCAGTCGCGGCACAAGTACTCTCTCGAGTTCACCCTCCACTCCCTTGCCAGTATTCACAGGTAGACCATCCATACCTTCATGGCAACTCCCGGCTGGCACTTCCCCTCCAGCAGCGTCCAGAAGTTCGTCCCCCGTTCCTTCGAATGGTAAAGGAAAACAAGTAGAGGAAAACTCGTAATTTATCTACTCCATACTGTTGTACTTGCTGTAAACGTATTAATGGCCTTGACTTGGTGTTCACTTGGTTGCGACGTATCAGACTCCCCCATCCTTGAATGTTTTCCCAGTTCCGCCAGGCAGTGGAAAGCCTCGCACAAGCACCCCAGTCTCCAGAGGATGCGAGGAGCCAGTCACCAGACCCTCTGCGCCAGTCCTCAACACACTTGGCTGAGAACACTCTCGTGAATCTTCGCAAGTCAATTGCAGCCCAACGGATCGCAGGTCCTGCTCAACAAAACACCTCCAGGCCACGGTCTGCTAGCCCAGGCCCTCTGTCAAGTACGAGGACGACAGACACTGGCCCACGCAAGACAACTCTCGAGGAGCGTCTGCGTGCATCCCTCGCCGCCGAATCTTCAACGGGCAGCGCGTCCAAGCCGCCAACAAGCCCACCACCCATCCCCCAGCATCTCACCTCGGCGACGATACCAGACCCCCCAAGGAACGCGCTAGATTCTTTGGCCTCCGCTCCAGTTGCCATCCCTATTCAGGCGGAAGAGTGTGGACACAGTGCTCGCCCGTTGGCTCCACAAGGGTCCAGTGATGTTGCTCATCTCCCAGGCGTAGCGCTACCCACTGATGCCCAGCCTGATCCTGCTGCTCTGACTGTGGACCTGATGGATGTTGTACGGACACAGACAGAACACACTACCGATCTCTGCCTGGACGTCACACTGGCACAAGAAGCGCAGCAAGTGACCAACACAGAGGACCAGCAACACCCCGTGCAAACTCTCGAGGTTGTTGAAGTCTCCACCGCAGACGCGGATCCCTCCCGGGTAGAGAGAGTTGACGTAGAAGCTGAACCTATAGTCGCTGACGAGTCAAAGGATGCTAGTGTCGAGGTACTTCAAGAGCGTCTCAAACTGGTGGAACAACGATTTGCTGGTAGGGCTGCACGTCTTGCATATTTAATCCTGACATCAACATTGTACTAGACGTGTCCACCTCATTCAAGAAGCTTCAGGTTGAAAGACGAGAAATAGATAGTGTTATCAGTGAGTTAACCCCATTAAACGGTTCCAAGGACATCGCAGCCTTGCGCGATCATCTTGTCAATATCAACACGAAAATTGAGGTAAGCAAAATGTTTTCCAGCGACGGTCCGGTCACAACGTTTTTCTCAGTTCAGCCAAGATGAGTTACAACGGTTCAGTGGGAAGCTCACGCGTACGCTCGTTGTCTTTTTTTTCCTCTTCCCTTCTTGAAATTAGCATTGTCAGGGCAAGAAGAACGATTGAAAGAGCTCCAGGACACTCATATACGTGAAAATGCTTCCCAGTCGAATCATATCGAGAGACTACGGCAGCAATTGAGCGAGGCCGAAGCACTCATCACTGCATCGCAATCTACAGTTTCTCAAACAGAACAGGACAACAACAAGCGAGACTCTGACATTGAACACTTGCGCACCGAGGTTGCCAAAGCAAACGAAAACGCGAAAGAGGAGGAGGAAAAGAGAGTAAAGGCCATAAGTTTGCTCAAAACTGTAAGACAAAAGTTGGTCAAGGCAGAGAAGGAGAGAGATGATGCGTTGCGAGAGCTGAACGAGGTGAAAGACAGGGGCGTAGAAGGGAAGGAGAAAGATCGCGTCGAGCGAGTCAATTTGGAAAGGCAAGTGGACATGGCCAATGCAGATCGGGAGAAAGCAGTTGCTGGGTTACGAGCACAGTTTGACAAGGACATCGCTGCTGCCAAGGACCGCGCAGAGAGGGATACTCAAGCTATAAAACAACAGTTCGACGCAGATATGAATACACAGAAGGTAACGCATGACAATGTGTTGATTGAAGGCTCACGGCCTTCCAGACTGCATACGCTACGGAACTTTCTGCCAGGAAGTCGCGAATCAGCACCCTTGAGAACACAGTAGCCAACCTCACTGGCGAGAATAAATCATTCTTCGAACAGCTAGAGCTACGACAGGCTGAGTTCGAGTCTTCCCAGTGCCATGCAGAGTCACTTCAAGCACAAAACACGGAGCTTCAGTTCCAACTGAAAGAATTGCAAGAGCGTATCACCCTACTCTCTGATGAAGTTGGTGAACTCAGTGGCGAGCACGAAATCCGATCGCAAATATCTGGAATTTCTGCAGAGGAAGTTTCGCAGTTGGTCTCTTCCCTAGAAGCCAAATACGAAGCAAAGCTTTCTGAACTCAAGAGGACGATGTCGACGGCTGAAAAAGAGCGCACCGAAGCAGAGGCGACCTGGAGTCAGAGACTCACAGAAAAGGCCAAGGAGACCGACGAATTAAAACGCATGCTTCATTCCTCTGCTCAGCTACGTGAGCGAGATGAAGATGTCACTGGGACATTGAAAGCAGAGATCGAGAAGCTCCAAACCGAGGCTCGATCCCAGCAAAGCCGATTATATGAACTTCAAACGCATATCGATGCTTCCATGGATGCTGAGGTGAGTGCGCATACTTCAGGTTAATATCATGTCAATCAATCCCTGCATAGTCTGTTCTTCGCCGGCGTCTATCGGAAACTGCAGCTCGCGCTGATGATAGCGAGAAGCAGATCGAGGAGGGTAAATCCAGAGAGACACAGTTGCGCACTCAAAACAAGGTTTGAAGGTCGATCTTTCTTCTGTATCTCCTTACCCAACGAGAAATAGACTCTTCGGGATGAACTCAGAAAAGTCCAAAACTCGGTTGCCATTCTGGAAAGACAACGCAATCCGGGTGCTACATACTGGACATCTCGAACGGAAGGCTCGAATTCACGCGTCTCTATCCCCTCGATTCCGGAGGCGCCATCTTTGACTTCGCTCCCCTCGGCCAAGAATGAAGAGGAAATCAATTACGAGTACCTGCGGAATGTCATTCTTCAGTTCCTTGAGCACAAGGAGATGAGAGTAAGTCCTGCGTGCTAACGACTAGCATGTGCGTGACAGATCTTTCTAGCCAAACCTTGTAAGGGTTTTATCGACCATTCTGCATTTCACTCCGCAAGAGACACGGCGACTCATGTCCAAAGTATAATAGTGTTGATGCACGATACGCTCGCGGGTAGATCATGAGTCTGAGAAAGACTATGGCTTTGTTTTGGATACCTTTACTACCAACATAATTTCATCGAAATGTGTATACTCCAGCTTACCACATCCATGTCCTTGGCGAGCTTGACACGCAACTCATATCATAGTGGCATTTCTGCAGCTCAGGTAAGGGCAGTCACGGGGAGAAGACAGCTGTTCTAACGTCTCCCATTCAAAGTGGTCAGAGCTCTGCAAGTTATGGGTGGAGAAGGAGTCGCCAGCTCACGGCTCGCTGAACATCGGGCCTGCAATCAGTGGTGTGCAAAAGTGTCTCTGCGGTTAGAGAACTGACCGCATATCGCATGCATCGAAATCCCACAGACGCAATCATCGACTTGTGTAGCGTCTACGATGCTAATCCTATTCTCCTAGGCTATCTGAAGCGCGCTTTGGGGGATGGACTCGTATCAACCTCAGATTTTGTTGCTACGTTCCTCCACGCTGCGCGATCGTCACATCTTCAGAATGCATCAACGCTCGATGGACTTTGCCGCGCAGCATTGGACGAGCACTATGTCGCTGGCATGCCACCACTCGGCTCTCTTCTCCCCTCTGCAGGTTCCCAGACCACCATACTAGCTATAGTAAACGACGCGCTTGGCTTCCTCCGTCTGGCATACACTCTCCCACCCTCTGGATTTCACTCTCTCGCGGCATCCGCATCAGAGCTTGTCACCCTACTTCTTCCTTGCGTGCCGGGTGTTTTGCAGCTATCAAACACCCAAGCCATGTTGTGTTTTGGAGAGGCCAATGACTTGCTCCATTCTATGCGGCTCTCTCCAGAAGTTCGTCAAGTGCTGGAGACGTTTGTGTTCTCATTGACTCTCCTGATCGGAGATGATGTCAAGGCTGCTCGCGAGGCGCAGATGATACACAGCCAAATTGCCCTTGGGAAGACTAGTGTGCTCGGCTCCAACCTCGAAGCCGATTTCATCTCCTGTGGCTTACTGTTACAGTCACTCGTGAGTCATCCTTTTGTTTCACTGTTACTGCGCCAATAACTTGCAAAGATTGTAACCCGGGCTAGCAGTTATGGTGCCGGCAGTGGTCTAGAGGCCATCGCATTGCTAACAGGTTTGTTGCGATGGACGTCCTTGGCCCCAAATGTCTTTTACACCCAGATGCTTTTGGCGTCCATGACTTGCATTGCACAGAGCTCACCGGAAGGTATACATGACGGTTCTTTTTTCATATGGAGAACGTTTATCCTTGGTCGCGTGAGGTGTCTTGCTACGCACAAAAACACCGTTATACTGAGCGCCACCTATAGCTGCCACGGCTCCTGCACATATTTGAAAGTCAGCTGGAGAGCCATGGGACGGTTGAAGCAGATTGGGTGTGTGTTACTATCGCTTAGCAGGTTAGCATCTCCCCATCTCTTTAAAGCGGACTGCAATGCACGCTGCCGTGTCAGCGGTGCTTCAACGCTCCGACCTTCTCTCACGGTGCGATCATGTCCAAGCGCAAGCGAGGACCAAGGAAATAAGTGAAGAGGCTGTTGTGTTAGTTCTTCCTCCAAGACGTAACCATGCACTCACCCCATTTTCAGTGCAGGACCATTCATCAGAGATCTGATTCAGCAACTGTATGCTGTTGGGCTCATAGACCAGACATTCGCAATGTCTGCGGATTCAACTCTTGCAAACGATTCTGGAACTCACCTCCAAGCAGAAGCTTTTGAGCATAACTGCACTCTTGAGGTGAAGAAACTGCCATCTGTGTAGAGCACTGGTCAATGTCAGGTTTACAGAGTTACCTTGAGTCAAGGCTTACAATGGAACTCAGTGAGGAAGACATTCGGTCATTATTGCACCGTATCCGTATGGAACCGGGAAGCCATCACTTCTTTGCTCAAATAGTCCATAAAGTGAGTGATAGAGAACTTTGGCTCGTGCGCATTGGGCGATAAGTCTTTGAAGCATTTCACGCTCCACTCAAAATCTGGAAATCTAGAAGTCCTGAGTCATCTCACCAAGATTTTTTATGCGCACGACTTTGCGTTAGATATTCTGTCTCTCCATCTAAAGATCACAGACCTCGTGTTCGAGGCGTTGGATTTACTTCACGAGTACGACTGTGAAACCATCGGTAAGTGTATATCTGAATACACAAGCATATTCATTGTATGGCACAAAAAGGTGATCCGCAAACTGCTGTTAGCCATCTAGGAGATGTTGTATTGTTCATCCAGATGGTATTGACCAAATTTCAGGCCAGTTTATTCACTTGTATTCTCTTAAGTGTTGTCCGAACCAATGTCCTGCAGATTTCGGCACTCTCGCTAAGGAAGAACGGCAAGGTGCTTCGCACCGAGATTGTACGATCGTCGCGGGTCTACCACCCGGACGACCTTCCTCCTGATGTAAAAGCGGTGTTTACCGGGTGGTTTAAGGCTATATTTGACAGCAGTAGTGAAGGTATCGATGATACTATTCTCCGGTGGGTTCAAGTGCATAATTCTCCGCTCACGGCGCTGACTCCGGAATTTAGTTCGACGAAGCCCATTACCTTACTTCAAATATCCCCAACGCTTTTCTCTCAAGCTTGCACCGCACGACAGGAGGGGCGCATAGACAATGACGTCCTCCACAATGGCATTTCGTACTTTCTTGGTCCTCTTCTTAATTGGACCCTCGTGGGTGTTATTCACGCCATGCTTTTTGAAATCCAGCAACGAGGGTGGGTTTCCAAGTCCAACTTTTTCGTGTACCTTTTTTCAGGAACGAGTCGTAGGTTTGCTGCCCCTGTTCAACTTGAGGTTCTACAAAGTCTGTTGTTGGCAACAATGTGCCCCCATGTGATTCTCCGTCTCTGTAGTCCAAACATTCTGAAAATCCTCTCTGGAAAGCGTCCACAGCTCGTGATATCAAGCCTCCATTACGACATTGGCGCCATCAGATCTGTCGCAACCCGGGCATTGCCTGGGAAATGGGAGGGTGAGGATATTTGATCATTGTTGAACGTTTCTTGACGACAATCATTTTCAGGTAACAGACAAGAGGACCCCGCGAGGACACCACCAGAAGCATTCTTGGAATTCCCTAGGCGTGAAATCCGTGAGGCATTTGCATTGGCTAGACGACACAAGGTTCCTCGCATCGATGTGGGGCGCGGCCTCACCGTCACCACGCCCACAAAATTTCTTTTGTTACTCTGGACCGAGTTGTGTGGTGCTGCGAGTCTGGGGGAAACAGAAACGTGTCGTCGGATCATGACGTTTGTGCTTGTCACACCGCGCCCTGGTGCACCCCCGCTTTTCCCTCTCTTCATGTACAATGTCTTGCCGCAGTTGATTTCCGCAGTTGATAAGCAAGGGGGTGACACAAGTGTCGATACGGAACTCCTAGCGACAATCATTGCCGGGTCCCTCTCTGGTGCTCTTCATCTCGAATGGGCATTGCAGACCATATGCAATGAGCACACCGCAGTGCTGGGGCAGGCAAGTGCTGTAATGGCAAGAAAACTAGCCCAAGACCTCCGAGCACGCAAAACAACTTCGATGGCGAGCAGGACAATACTTGAACGCTTGGGGGGACTATCTCCCTTTGCGACAAATTTTCCAGTGTTCATGGCCTAGTCTACAGTGCATGTAGGGATATGTGAACTTGTATGTGTGTCTGTGGATACTAACAAACCATCTCACACTGCAGGTGTTGGTGGAGCTGCAGGCCACCGTCAGCAGGAATTGCAGTAGCTCTTGAATGTGAACGCACGACAACAAGCATTCTCCGAGGGGTCACAATTGTGGTCCGGTGGACAAAGGATGAGACAAGAAGAGTCTGTAGACATCTATCGGACCGATGAAATGATCACTATAACATTGCCAAATTGCTGGCACACAAACCTTCAAATTCTCCTCGGGTATCATATGAGAACCACGGGAGTGGTATTCGGGCTGGATGGTGCTAGAATGGATGCCATGGTGGTGAAGTGCCTTGCGGATTTCTACCGCTACTGGCATAAAGTCGTGATCACGGGATGCCATCACATGCACTGATGCAACTATTTTGGACTCGGAGAGCTGCCAGACGTGTAACTCGTGGACCGAAAGCACGCCTTTGACGTTTAAAATTGATGCGCGCACGTCGTCAAGGGAGATGGCTGGCGGGACACCCTGCAACAAAATGAAAGATGCGCTCCGAACTTGGTATGGAGCAAACATTAGGTCCAGTGTCATCATATAAAATGAGAAGGAACACCTAGCGGCAATGCGGAGGAAAAGATGATCACAGTGATCACGAGGCTGATCACTGGATCAAAATAAAACTTGTATTTCCACGTCGTGAGCCAGATAACGAGGCCGGTGGCGATGACGCCAACGTTGCCTAGGGCATCGCCCAAGACGTGTAGCACCAGAGCCTGCATGTTCATCGAACCATGCGGGTGGTTCTGACCATGCGCACGACCAACGTTGTCTGCGGACATTAGAGGTGATCGAGAAGAACCCTCGGTCGGTGTCTCAAGGAGTGGTGTTTCCTCACTCGGCCGGGCAGCGTTATCCTGGGATGCACGTTGTGAGGGATGCCGACGTGAATGCGGTGGGGAGAATGCAATGTCTTGGGCGGTTTGTACAAGGGAAGCACGGGTAGCGACAGGGTGTCCGTACAACGACGAATAGGATGTAGCGCGGTTCCTGGATACGACAAGGTCACCATTGTTGTTACGAATGGCATGTATGCTCGCTGGTCGAGACGGTGGAGCGCTGCCCTTGTGCTCATGGGGGTGACTATGTTCTGCGACGGGTGGATACGGCGGTAACAAGAAACGGCAAGAGGTTCGTACCGTGGAAGAGGAATAAGCCGACGATATTAGATGCCAGACCAAATGATCCGACTATTACTACCAATCTGGGATTCGAAATTTCTGCACAAAATGAGGGCGGGCTCGGGAAAGAAAGGAAAGGAACACACCAGGCGTGCTGAAGAAGCGTTCCAAGGCCTCCATCGTGATGGAGAAGCAGAGTGCCAACAAGAAAACACCATTGATGAGGGCGGCAAGAATTTCGGCCCTGTGCCAGCCGTAGGAGTATCGAGAATCGTTTGCATTTTGACTGGAAAGCTGTGTGTGTGGAGCGCCGTTGAGACGAGATGAAACGGTGTAAATTCATCACACACCTTGATAGCATACAGGGCTACGATCAAACTCATAACATCGCTACGGGGGATGAGCTAGGAGTCAAAATGTGTATGCAGCACATACTTGAGCATATGAAAACTATCGGCGACGAGAGCAAGTGAACCGACCGCATAACCTGTTGGGATCAGCGGGGATTTGGCAGAGAAAAAGGCTGCCACATACCGACGATGAGTTCTATGAAAAAGAACAGAATGTCTATGGTCAGTAGGAGAGAGATCCGAGTGGAACGAGACAAGGCCATGGCGAGGTGCTTAGTCATCCCACATATCTCTTGCTTTTACTCTTCCTCAATTCTGACTCGAAAATGACCGCCCCGTCGATGGCTGCAGCGCTGGCTGCAACGTTGCCAACACCCGCTGCTGCACCAGCACCAGCTGCGCCGACGTACGAGGCTATTCCACCCTCAATGTCTACCGCGATCGATATCGAGGCAGAGATACCGCTCACATGTGTGCAATTAGATGCTCTGGTATGCCTTGTTCATATCCGCCTCTCCGGGTACACGCGATCCGCATTTTACCCGTGGTACACCGCCCGAATGTTTGCTGATGCTGCGGGGGGTTACCTGTTGTAGGTTGTTACGAAAATCGTACAGCATGGACGCGAGGCCCCGTCGGCTTCTGCGCACGGACTCTTACTCGGTCTCGACCTGGATGGTATCCTTGAGGTATCCAACAGTTTTCCATTACCGAGTCACACAAGCGAGGAAGATGATAAATCGACCAAGTCTATTGGTGGGTGCATCGCAAATAAAATATGATGAATGGATGTCCGAATGAGCGAATGGCAGGACGATATCAGGCATTGATGTTGCGGTCACTCAAGGAAGTGCAAGGGGACGACAACGTCGTCGGGTTCTACCAAGCCACGACACTCGGTGCGTTCCTTAACCAGACGCTTGTAGATACGCAAGCGATACATCAGGAGAGGTTAAGGCATGGGGGTGTGGTAATTGTGCACGGTAATTTACATTTCCTTGATGGACGGCAAAAAGGGTTGATGGTCTGGACAGATGTGTCGCAAACTATTCGGGGACATGCGTCGTTTCGAGCGTTCAGATTGACAAGTCCGTTTATGGATGCCTACAAGAGGGGGAATTTCAGCGCGCCGAGGTGGGAATAGTCTTTGTGTTTCAGCTTACGGAACCGTTTACGGTTTGTAGCTTGACGACGCATCGGTTGACATTTTCGTCCATTCTTGAGGAGATACCTGTGCGAATTCGGACAAACCCACTAGCGAGTGGATTTCTGCAGGCACTCGCTGCGCCAGGGACGAGGGCGTACACGTCTGCGGAACTTGGAGAGGATGAAACAATAGGGATTGGCCGGTCATTCTCTGTGATGGATCTCGGCCAAACGGGGATTTCGCGGAGCCTTGAACAGGTGTCGGAGGCCATCGACAATTACAGGACTGAAGACGGGAACGTGGCGTATCTGACGAGGCAGATTGCGCGGGAAAAGATGCGGGCAGAGGCGTACGTTGCGAAGCGGAAGGAGGAGAATGCGCAGCGGGTTGCAGAGGGGCTGAATCCGCTGCCAGAGGAGGACGTGAGCCGACTGTTCAAGATCCCTGGTGAGCCGAGTCGCCTCGAGAGTATGCTGCTGCTTGGGCAGGTGGATGCGCACGGGAAGAACCTCGAAAGCCTCGCTGGGTTGGGACTCGTGAAGATGTTTGCGGCGAGGGTGAGTCGTGATATCCAGATTTAGAAGTGTACATTGTTACCCTTTGTCACATTGTCCGGCTATAAAAACGCGCCAGTCCATTCGCCGTTCCTTGTCTGCTCCCCCCATGGCTCCGCTCGTTTCCCTCCTCGCCCTCTTTGCCTTCGCTCTCTTTGCCACCACCGCCGCCTCGCCGCACGTCGCCCGCAACGTCCACAACCACGTACACCACCGCCCCCGTGTACATCTAGACCCTGCCCCGCCTCTCCGCAAACGCGCCCTCAACAGGCGATGCAGCCCACAACACACCAATGGCACCTCTGCACTCCCCTCCTCCACCGCCCCCGTCAGTGTTGTGCCTCTCCCATCACAGCCCTCGTCGGCTTCGTCTGCATTGCCAAGCTCGTCCAGCTCATCCAGCTCATCCAGCTCGTCTTATGTCGCGCCTTCTTCCTCTCCGCCTCCACAGACGACCAGCCAGGCACCCTCACCCACCACCACCTCGGCCGCACCACCACCGCCCCCTACCACATCTTCCACTCCTCCGCCGGCGACCACCTCTTCCGCTGCTCCACCTGCTCAGACATCTTCGTCATCGAGTAGCAGCAGTGAACCAAGCTTCATGATTGGCAAACAGAGTGGTCAAGGTATTTTTTTTTTCCGATGAATTTTCAACATTCTCTTTATCCATTTTCAGGTACCTGGTTCGAAGTCGGCCTCGGAGCGTGTGGCATAACCAACAACGACAACCAACTTATTGTCGCCGTGTCTGAGGATATCTTTGACAACTACCCGTCAGTCCTCTTGTTTTTGCCTTGTCCCCTTCTCATTCTGCCTTAGCGGTTACAATGGTGCAAACCCCAATACCAATCCTGTTTGTAACAAGCATATCACGGTTTCTTGCAAGTGTTTGTTTCATTTCCCCTGCCTTTGCTCATCTTTCATCTGCAGACGGGGGTAGCTCAGTAGATGTCACCGTCGTGGACAGATGTGTTGGCTGTGCAGTGACCGATCTCGATATGGCACCGTCTGCCTTTGGTCAGCTCGCGAGCACCAGCGTTGGCCGCATCGACATCGACTGGGTGTGGTCGGATTAACACTTAAGCCTCCCTCTATTCTTCGGCGCCTGGTCGTTTTGCTCTTCGGGGGAGATGGCTCCACACACCGTGTGTGCTACGGCATGGATACCGTAGTTGATGGATATCCCCTTGTTGCCTTGCTTTGGTCAAGTGCTTTGTTTAGAGTATACTTAGATTCCATCCCTGTCTGTCTTGTCCGTAACGGAATGAAACAGCAGCCCTGATGAGTATTGATATTGATATTGATGATACCTGATCTGGCTCGCATCTCTGTCTCTTCATTTCCGCTCTTCAGTTGTGCTTACAGGGGACACCGTGGGTTGCGGACTTCGCTCTGTTTCCAACCGCAGCAATCGGTAAAGACGACTCCACACGGACAGGGTCGTCTGCAGCACAGGCAACGTCCCCCCCAGTGTTGGACTAGTCCGTGGCCCACACGTCGTCTACCCCCTTTTGAATTCAGGGCCATGCCAACCACTTACCCACTCCCAATATAGCTCCTCCCTCGTACCCTTGACGGCCACGGAGACCGCGTGGTGCAGGCTCTCATCCATTCTTCCATCCCTGGTTTGATCCGTGAGCAGTGACGCACACAAGTCCAACGCGAGGCATCGGACATGAGACGCTGCACACGGAAGCTTGGAGAACGGTCCAAGAACTTGCCCACGCACAGGATGCACCATCACAAAGAACGGCGTGAGGCGCGAGCTCAACAGAGAGATTTGCTGCAAGTCAGGGCCGGTGATCAACAACACTCTCAACACTTACACCAGAGACAAACCTCGTGCTGCATCACCCAGGATCCACGTTGAAGGAGACGTAAGAGCACCAGTAGTATCGTCTGAAAATGCGATCAGTTCACGTCCTGGGCACAAGGCCAGACAGGTGCCACCCACCTGCGTTGTTGCAAGGTCGTTTGAACCCACCTCCCATAGCGTTCTAGGGAGATGGATGACCCACGCCTTAAACTTGCATCCATCGCCTCTGCGCGGGTTAAAGTAGCCGGTATAGCCGACTTCTTTCTCGAGCTGTGTGTGACGTTAATGGTCGACTTTATTTTGCGTGTATGACCTCACGAGCAAAAGTCGGCCGACAAATTCAATCGTCAGTCGTTTCACCACAGCGCCAGAAGCAGTCCTCATGGCGTGATCAATGGTCGCTCCCAACACCGTTGAGGAATCCTTCTCTACCACAGTTTCACTCCTTTGATTCAGCATCGCCCAGATCGTTGGAAGCAGTGCCGAGTACACTGCGGCCGAAATGGGTCGCGGCAGCTGCGCGCCTGTTCCACCTCCCTGAAGGAGCCGAATGACGTAGGATTGGACAAGATCAGCCTGAAAATTGAACGGCAAAGTTTTTTTCAAAGACGCCGAAGACCTGAAACGCGATGTTCCTCCAAAACAATTTCCCCGACGCACCGCCATTGTTCCAGGTTGGTGCGAGACAAGAACCAGCAGCGACGTGAGTTCGCAGTAGATCACGCTGAGATCCTGAAAGGCTTGTTCCACCTGCTTCCCAGATCAGTATATCTGATCAGTGGTGCTCCGTAACCCCCACCTTTACTTCTCGATGTGCAGGGGTGAATGGAAAGTACCCAGTGAGGTAACCGAGTAGCGTCTTGAGCTCCCCGCAAGCTCCAAGCAGATCTGATCCCTGATTCACGCTCAAATGACGTGCCGACGTCAACAAAATCAACGTACGGGATCAGCACGCTGTAAAATCGCACTGTATAGAGTCCGAGTAATCTTGAACGCAGCCATGAGCATCTGGACTTCTGTTTCGGTCGGATTCGTGCTCGGCGAGAAGACGAGGGGCGCGCTGTCAAGAAACGTGGCGGTCAACGTCGGGTAAAGTGTTTGAGACAATCTCTAAAGGATTCGCATTTAACCACTGGATCATCCACGGGAAGATTGCCCACCATGATCAAGGAGATGTCACTCGACGGACGTGAAGCATCATCCACTTTGAGGAAAAGATCTGGAGGATTGCAGAGATCCCACGTGGTGTCTGGTTCGACGCAGAGGAGTCGCGGATCATAGACAAAGTCTTCGTCAAAGGACTCGAATCCGGGATTCATCTTCCAGGTCATGTGCTTGCCATTCACTCCACGGAGCGAGGGCTGAAAGACGTTTTCATGCTCTTCAAATAACCGAGTGTTCGCAAAAGAAGGTCGCAAAAACCACGTTGGTACGGACGCCGTGGCTCTACCAACGTCTCCGTGTGATCCGCTGGACGCAAAAGACTGTGGGTCGATTGCATGGCTCAGAAAAGAACAAAGTGAGTGCAAGACAACTAGCTTTGACTGCGAAGATCCGAGATTGAGTAGGACGGGAAAAACCAGACAAATGCAGCTACCTGAGGTGAAAGCACCACGGACGTCGTGCAAGTTGCCTGAGCAGTTCCTGGGGACAAGGCGCGATTTGGAAAAGGAGACATATCAAATTGTGGTAACAGACCTTCAGCTCCACCAAACTTTGTTCCGGCGTTGAGGATTCCGAGGTAGCCCTCTAGAATATGTTTTCCGTGACCAATGCCAGATTCATTCCATCCATTAACCACGCCCACTGGCACGGTTGCCAATAGAACGTCCAAAAAACGTATTGCGTCTATTCGGATTTCAGGGAATATGTGTGTTTGGGCAGAAACAGTAAATAGCAATAGCAACGGTATGTGTGGAATCAGATCTTTCTGCGGGAGGAAGTCAAGGGTATTCACCCGCAATAATGCAAATATCTACCGTCTCCAGGCGAGGAAAGGTCCAATCGAAGAATGAAAGCAACGTTTTGCGAACGCCGGCATCCTGTCCAAGGTTGTGTCAAGCAGCAAAGCTGGGAGTGAGTTGGAGATGTACCTCATCACCAATCAAGCGCACGCAAGCGTTGAGGAGGGGAGTTATTGACCGTTCGAGTAACCCAGGATGGTCCTGGAATAACTCTCGTGCACTGAAGATGGCATCTTTACGAGATCCTGCACTATAGTGTTTGAAAAGAGAGAGTATGTCGTCGAGGGACTGTCGTCGCTTATTTGTGGGTTGAGCATCGTCCCTTTCGACTGCGATGCTCTGAGTTGGAAGGGCAATACCTTGGAACTTTCAGCAAAGGAAGATGAAAGAAGGTCTGTTCACCCACTTCGAGCCTTGAAGGTGGTGTCAATGACATTGGAGGGTATTTTCCTGCCTCTGCCAAGTTTGAGCTTCGCTTTCTACATGGTTCACAAACACTCAGATGCCAAAATGCGTGTGTTGAACATTCGTACCGAGAAGTCGGCGACTTTCTCTTTCTTCCTTCTGGAGCTCTTTGGCATGGAAAGTTATGAGTGAACCGACTACTTCCTATTGTAGTAATAAAGCAAATGTCCAAGATATGATTGCACCTCGGTACAATAGGCATATATACATCCAAGGGTAAAACGGACCAAGGTGCCGTCAAGAAAGTGTAATCACCACAACCAGGGAAGCTTCATGAAGTCTACCTTGAGATCCAAGCAAAACAAGTCCTCGTCATCTGCAGAGTATCCCTTGACATTGACACTGAACTTGGCTGAGGTAAGGGTGAGAATGGAGAACGACTGTGTGGTCGACGAGCAAACCTTTTGGAATCTCTCTCGGCAACGCAACCGTGTGCGAGACAGTATGTTTCCCTTTCTCAACGGGACACTGAATGCTGGTTTTCGCATTACGACTAAGGGCAATGAGCGACATGACAAATGTTCCTCTGGATGCGTGACTTACGCTTCCTCACAGACATCAAACTCTTTCTCCAACAGTCTAATGAGACCTAGCTTGACAACAACCTTGGCATATGCACCGTCCTAGTGGCGCAGTTAGTTTTTGAGCGGTACCGAGATAGAGAAGAGGTGACCTCGATGGGCTTGTCGGCAGTGCCAGAGACTGTGACAGTGAGATCATGACCCGGCTTGGGTGGGTCTGGATTCAATGATATCGACTCTATGTGGATAAGATCATCGGGAGACCCTGTTTACCGTTAGACATTTGTTTGCGTCAAGAAGGCGTATCCCACCGCAATTTTCGTAAGACCAATCTTCAAAAAGCCCAACGGACGCGTCGCCGAGCACCTCTTGTTCTGGAATGAAACCTGCGAGGGCCGTGCCCGCGAGAACTGCGAGCAGGGACAATGAGAAAAGGCGGACCATGTTTAAGATCGAGCTAGGAAACACAGAACAAGCCGGAACGGTCCTATACGTGGAAGGCGTGGGAGCGAGCTGCCTCATATGCTAGTGATTAGTGTCTGGCTGCGGGGTGATCTCCTCCTCCTCCTCCTCCTCCATCAACCATGAAGCCGCGAGAGTATTGCTGTTGTGCAGTTCCTCTCATCAACGCAGGTATATATGCCACCCTCACCGAACAGTTTGTCGTTGCTGTCGTTGTCGGTACCCTCTCAATCGCCACACCATCCAGTATGCCGCCCAAGTGATCTTCGTTTTCACGGGTCTGACTCTTATTTCCAAGTCGTCGGTGCCGCAACACCATCCTTTTCTCCCGTACTCCTGGCCATTTTCTGTTATATAGGAGCAGCAGTCCAGATTTTTGGCTTCCTGGGTGTTGCTCAAGTAAGTTGCTGGCCCCGCCCGTCCGCTCTCGATCCATCTTATAAGCATAGGAAAAACCCATCATGTACCGCAGATATGTCACTCTCCACACAGGCGCATGTATCGCAGTGTTTGCCATCGCCGCTGCCTGGCTTATTATTTCTGCGACCCGTCACTCTACCGCTCAATCGAATTGCGAGACGACCTTCTTCCCATCCACCAGTAGCACCTCATCAGAGGGCCAGACACTTTGTGATATATTTGCGTGGGTTGATGTTGGTTTGATGGCTGGCGCTTGGGTCTTTTTTGCACTCGTTCAGGTGGGTGATGCATGGTCCCCGGTACGTCCATGTGCTTACCACGCTCTGCAGACGTACTTCATCTTCGTCGTGTCATCATATGGCGCCTCTCAGCGAGAGGATCACGAGAAGTATGATGCACTCAATGATTCCACCAGACCGCTGACGGATGATATCCCAATGGCCGATCGGGGTGATCCCTGGGACTCCAGAGCATCCTACGAGCTTGATGAGAGTCGTGGGCACGGCCACACGAGAGAAGAAAGCACGGCGTCTACGATCGTTGGTGCCCCGCTACAGAAGGAAGGTTATGTTGGGTACGATACCTACCAGTCGCAAGCAACTGAATCCCAGTATACCGACAAGCGGTTGACTGGCCGAACCCATCCTGGTGGTTATTGATACCATGGCGTTTTATCCGTAGTTGTTTTGTCTAGCACAAGTCGATATTTATGACCAGACCTAAGCCTCGCTGAACCAGCGTGGACCCGCGTTAGGAGCGCAACAATTGCAGGTCGTCAACGTGGCCCGTCTGAAACTCGTCCTGCTCCCTCACGCAAGGCTCACAAAACCAGCTGCGTACGGAGCAGGCTCAGCTCTTTCTCATCACCCAAATTGCACACAACAGCGTCTGCGACGCGCCTCTGCCATGCCCGTTCCATCCCAAGCCTCCTACGAAGTCTGCCTCGACTTCACCAACGACACGCACGACTGCGCAACCGTACAGCTCTTGCGGGACTATGGAAGGGCCACCAGTGCGATCGTATTGCTCCATCCAGGCGACACCGTCACCCTCATCCTCGACGCCGGTTCAGTATACAAGTACGCTCTCAAATCGCGCACAAAAGTCGTCAACGTGAGGTATGTCCCGCGTTCACCCCCACCGTCTATCCTGAACCAACCCGTACCTCCACAGCGCCAGGAGCTGGAGAGACATTCGTTGCGACATTTCACAACTCTTTTCGGGTGGTGCATCCACCCGCTCCTCGCCGCGCGCATCCCCACCCCCGCTATGTAACGGAGTCACAGTCGACCGCGTCTGGCGGGATTATCGCTTCAACGTTTGGAATGACTCTGTACGTATAATCGCATACAGCATACACGCCCCTCACACATCTTCTAGTGAACCCTTGCACCATGTTATACCCCAGACACACCGTCATATTATACCATCGTCCATGACAGAACGCAGGTCATTCTGCCAGCGGATAATCAGTCGCACTCGTAATATGTAACCTATAAAACCAATCCCTTGTTCACTCTCGTCTCTGGATGGTGCTAGATCATTCAGACGGACATGAAGCTTTGAAGGACCCTACTCTTGGTCATGTAACATATCGCTTACTTGGTATCGTTGACTTGAAAATCCGCAGCGGTCCGTGATGAATTGGGCTCACAACCGCGCATCTCTCCTGTACCTCTTGTCGTGTTCGTTGTTAACTACGGACTACCTCACAAACTTTCATTATTCGCTTTCAGGCAAGAACAAACAGCCAAAACAATTAATGAGCACAATGACACTAGCCTAATATGCCAATCCATGAGGCAGTGACGAACATGACGGGTTCACCATTGTGTTTAGAGAAGCCGCAGGTTCTGGGCAGTATAAACTGAGGGTTGCGATGGACTTTTATTAGCAAGGCGTAACCGACTCCTGGGAAGCCAGCCCGTCCGTGTGAGTGCACCCTTGGCAAGTTGTCCGACGGGTCGAACTTCTCCGGGAACCGCAGAACCCGCACGCAGAGATGTCTTTGGGAATGCCGCACTATAGGGACGCTCGGCATTCTCCGCTCTCGAGCTCTCAGCGACCTGTGCCCTGTGTTGCAGCATTGGTCTAGCAAGAAGCGATTCCTGAAAGGTATTGACCCAGGACCTATTTAAATCATTCGAGGGACTCACGATGTGCGCTGTCGCCTTTTGACTAATGTTGACGAGGGCCTCGCGCCCACGGTATCTTAACACCTTTTGGAGGTTCCTTCGCGTTACAGGACGCAAACGCCCCTTGTCGGATGTCTTCAACTGCAGTTCATTGGAGACGGAGGTATGAGCATCTGTGACACCGCTATTGAGCACACCCCTAGGTGTGTGCCACCGTAATTTGTCCGTAAGCAATTCCCGGCCAATTGCCCGCGCTGTCATCTCAAATTTGAAGTCCCTTGGATTGTCGACCAGTTCTACAAGTGCCATGGGGGCGTTGTCGCCCCTTCGATTATCGATTTGGATGACGCGCGTATAACCACCTGGACGGTCCCTGTATCTCTGAGCAAACGTAGAGAAAAGTTTTGGCAGGACCTCGGACTTGAGAAGGAAACCTTGTGCGCGTCGATATGCAGTTTCGTTCCCTCTTTTACCGAGAGTGATGATCTACCTCTGAAGTCAGATAACCGGGTAACAGGACTCTGATTCGTACCTTCTCTGCTAGTCTCGCAGTGTCCTTGGCCTTTGGGAGTGTGGTTCGAATCTGTTCATGTTCGAACAGTGAACTGACAAGGTTTCTGGTTGGGCAGAGTGAGCCAAGCCATGAGACAAAACCACTAGGCAGCACACCGAAGCATCAGATTACGGTGAGAAGATGTTCTCGAGAATTTTCGAAATGCAACGCCATGCTTCATCGCTCTACCTCGAGTGACTACGGCCAGGAAGAGAAAAATCAATACATACTCACGTGACCAAGGACGTTCGGTAAAATCCGGACGACATGGATAAAACGCCGTCGTCGGACGCGTTCACACTAACATGTCCTTTGCCCGCGTTACCTTGCGTAGTCTGTCTCGTGCACGACCCACGTTTGCGGTCTCAAAGCAGTCTGCATACAGATTGCACCGTGCCAACTTTTCTGCTGCAGCGGGTCTTTCCAAGGACGGCATTCAAACTCGAATCTTCAACGTACTCAAGGGCTTTGAGAAGGTCGACCCTTCCAAGGTAGCATTTCCAACGCATACAGGCTCACCTGACCTTGACATACATTCTAGATTTCGGCTTCGGCCTCCTTTACGGATGATCTCGCTCTCGACAGTTTGGATGCGGTTGAGGTTGTGATGGCCATAGAAGAGGTTCTCGTGGTTTCGTCTTCACTGACTTGCGCTCATTATTTCCCCTGCAGGAATTTGCTATTGAGATTCCTGATGCGGAAGCCGACGAAATAAAGACCGTTGAGCAAGGTTGGCTATCTCCATCTGCTGTCCCACTCCTTCATACTCAATTTTTGTCTCGACAGCCGTTAGTTACATTGCAAAAACACCTGAAGGTGTGTTGACCGCCCTTGATAACATTTGTGCTGCGCGTTGCTTACGCTTCACTAGCTCACTGAGGAGGGATGGTACTCTAACTTGTCTTTCTGTGCTCGGCGTCAAGTTGGCCAAGTGCCTTATGATGGGGAATGGCATAGGCTGAGTGGGTCATTTGCTCAAAACGTTCGCGATAACCCCATTTGGATGTGCGAGAGCTACAGCATATATATTAATATACGCAATGGAGTTGACTTTTGTCCCTCATGCCGCCGCCCAAAATGTTTACCGTCAACGAGCCACTCGTGAGGGTCGGGTGTACCCTCGGGGAAGGTTCGAGTGTGCTAGCTATCATGACACCACCATTGATCCGTTGCCAATAGGCCCCCTGTACGACCCCAGAACTCAAGTCCTGCATTTCGTGGATATCTGTGAGCACAAGGTGAGACGGTAAGATTGTCCACGAGGAATCGGCTCGTCGAGTTCCTCGAAAAAGGTTTTCCATCTGGATACCAGGACTCTGGCGTTGACCGTGGAAACGTTTGATGAGCCGATTACATGCCTTGCGTTCAGGAAACGTGGTGAAGGAGTGAGTGTGTCTGGCAGATAACGCCGTTTGGGTATTACAACAGTTATCCTACAGCTTGCCTGTACAACGGGCAGCGGTTTCGCCGTGTTGGAGGGGGGTTCAAAGGTGCATCATCTCTGCAGACCATTGCCCGAGCATCACGCTCCCTATGTGAGATTCAACGACGGAGCCTGCGATAAAAACGGTCGGTTTTTTGGAGGAACGATCCAATCGAAAGAAAAGGGCATCCCAGGCAAGCTTTGGATGTACGACCCCGGCACGTTGGAATGTAAAATTGTAGATGATGGACCCTTTTCGGTTGGTTGCGTTCCTGCTCTGTTGATGTGGCATTTACTTGCACTGTATAGGATTCAAATGGGCTTGGGTGGAGTCCTGATGGGAAGATCATGCAAGCATGCATGTCATTCTGTTGTCTGAGTGTATCTCAGGATGGGTTACAGGTATTTCACTGACTCCCTCAACAATATCATCTACGCCTACGATTTTGATGATGGAAAGTTGTTAAATCGGAGGATTTTCGTCGATGCAATTGCCCAGGGGTTTCCAGAAAAGTCGTTTTGTGATGGTCTATGCATTGACCAAGAGGGTTACATATGGAGTGCAAGGTGTGTCGCTCCGCTGGTGCTGGAATGTCTTGACAACTCTTGTGAGGTGGGGTGGTTCGCGAATCGTCCGGTTTTCGCCACAGGGTGATATCGATACCGAGATATACTTTCCTACTGCTCTGAATGTGACTGCGTGCTGCTTTGGAGGTGGGCAGTCAGCTCGATCCCTTGGGAACGATGACAAAGTGGATATGCAGGGCCCAACGAGGACCAGTTGTATGTCACGACTGCCCATTGCGGTGCCACTGGGGGAGACAGCAGTCTGCAAGAGAAATACCCCGACTCTGGACACCTCTTTGTAGTGGATCTGTCGGGTGAATTCAAAGGCGCTCAATGGCGATATCCATTTGGAGGATGAGGAGGTGGAAGTGTATCTAGTTCGGAAATGTCCGAGAATAACTGTACAGTTTGTGTCATGGTGGCTGTCTCGTCCGGGATTCCCACATTCCCCAACGCACCGATACGCAAAGGTAGGCCGGGCTCGTCGTCCAAGCACTCGACTCAACCGTCCGAACAGATTCGCCATGGCCACCTTCTCCTCGACACCCATCGTTATTGATGGCAAGGGTCACCTCCTTGGTCGATTGGCCGCTATCATCTCAAAGCAAATCCTCTCGGGCCAGAAGATTGTCGTTGTGAGATGTGAGGAGATCAACATCTCGGGCAGCTTTTTCCGCAACAAGGTGTGACAACTCGTTTATCTTGTTGAAGCAACTCTATATGCACATTTCGTCTTGTGCAGCTCCGCTACCACAACTTCCTCCACAAGCGTCACATTGTCAATCCCAAGAAGTCTGGTCCTTTCCACCACCGCGCTCCTTCCAAAATCCTTTTCCGTGCCATTCGCGGCATGGTGCCTCACAAAACGGCCAGGGGTGCCGCTGCACTGGAACGATTGAAGCTCTTTGAAGGTGTTCCTCCACCATACGACCGCAAGAAGCGGATGGTCGTCCCAGAAGCCCTCCGGGTACTACGACTGAAGCCTGGTCGGAAGTACTGCACCGTCAAGGTAGGAGACGATGGATTGGACACGGGCGGCATATTGATCGCAGGTTGATTGTGCAGCGTCTGTCGCATGAGGTTGGGTGGGGTTACAAGGATGTCGTTGACCGTCTCGAAGAGAAGAGAAAGGTCAAGGCACAGGCATTCCATGAACGCAAGGTGCGTGGGGTGGTGTCAGGAGGTGGTATTGAATTTACGGTGCTCTGTAGATTGCAGCACTCAAGTTGCGCCAAAAAGCGGTCGTGGATACATCACCATCCTTTGAGAAATTGGCAGAGTATGGATTCTAGGACGATGTGTTTAGTACCGATAAGACGATGCATGTAACTCGGTTTGTCTGCTTTAAAGAGTGGCTGTGCTGTCGGTGGCGGGAACGCGCGTGACGTTCTTTGCAAGGACCGACTTGTTTGTTTCGACCGACCCGCTCCTCCTCCCCCGCCCGCCCCTCCTCGTCCCCGCCGTCCCCCTCGCCATGTCCGCAGAACATCCAACACTGGTAAACACAGGCATGCCACTTTCTCGTCCTAGGGGCGTACAGGCTCACCAGACAACGACAGCATCTCCCGCAGTATCCCGCTCCCCATCCCCAGCCTCCGCCCACGATGCCCTCACTCTTCGCGCCCTCGTAACCACAAAAGAGGCTGGTGTCATCATCGGAAGAGCCGGAAAAAACGTTGCAGATCTCAGAGAGCAAACTGGTGTCAGAGCCGGCGTCAGCAAGGTCATTCCCGGCGTCCACGAACGTGTCCTCACCGTCGGTGGTTCCGTCGAGGCAATTGCAAAGGTGTGCATTCCCCACAAGACTGCATTCCCCCCGTACTCACACATCCTCCACCTCTAGGCATACAACATCATCATCACCCAACTCGTCTCCTCATCTCCCTCTCCTGTTTCTCTCTCTTCCTCATCTCCGCACACCTCTATCCGCCTTCTTATCTCCCATAATTTGATGGGCACGGTAATCGGTCGCAGCGGCCTCAAAATTAAAGCTATCCAAGACCTCTCCGGAGCACGTATGGTAGCCTCAAAAGAGATGCTACCTCAATCGACAGAGCGCATCGTAGAGGTTCAGGGCTCCCCAGAAGCCATCAGTCGTGCGATTGAAGAAATTGCAAAGTGCCTGCTAGAGGACTGGGAAAGGGGTGCTGGAACAGTGCCTTTCCATCCAGGTGCTGGTGAGGAGCGTTTCGGCGCAAGAAGGTCAGCGAATGGCTATTCTGGTGGTTTGAGCACGCGCAGGTCCGCTGGTGATGTGGCTCGTCGCGGTTCCTCTCCACCTTCGCCACACTCTCCTTCGACGACACAACCACCAGCTAATCTTCGCACACAAAACATCCTAATTCCCGCTGATATGGTCGGCTGTATCATTGGCCGCAATGGAAGTAAAATTACCGAGATTCGCCGACTCTCCGGTTCCAAGATATCCATTGCAAAGGCCCCACACGATAATTCTGGTGAACGCATGTTCACAATCATTGGAACTCCTGCAGCCAATGAAAAGGCATTGTTCTTGCTCTACAATCAGTTGGAGAGCGAGAAGGAGAGGAGAATTGGGAGGGAACAACAACAGCAAGATTCTCAAGAGTAAATCGCCATCGTCCTGCCAGACATACTTGCCATAACTTCGCTTAATCCAATGCCTCACGAGTGGATCCTATGTCTCATCTTCACCTGACCTTCTTGCCCTCTGCGCTCTCCGAACGGTACTTTGTCTAGCGTGTGCTTGGCTGCACGCTGTGCGCTCCCTGAGGAGCCATATTCGTTACTTGTCTTCGACCCTGTGCATCTCCCTGTTCCCTTTACGCCGAAAAACGCACAGAACCTCGCTTTCCTTCGATATTCTTGACTCCCTGCTTCATCGCGTCCTAGTCTCCCGACGATTACTCTGATCAATATACATATTGAGACATGTCTGACATACTACAATGCACTGTGTTTTAGCTCTACCGACGATATACAACATACGTCTTTGACTTGCTGCATTTTTTTGTGTCGTGCCGAAATTTTCGAGTTCACGTTGTTCCTCGTTGCAATGAACGGCCAACATCCGTCCTCGCACAACGCCAGGCATCCCCTGCCTGCTTTCACCGTTCCCTTGTATGACACCACTGCACTAACATCGGCGTTGGCCAATCCATACGGACAATGTTATGCACCACATTACTATCAAGCTTACTGGCAAGCGTACTCAAATGACCCTCCTCGCACAAGGGACGGATATACGCTGTCATCGACCTACGTCCCGGGCACAGGAAACCATGCAGACAGAACGTCGTCCTCATTGCCTTGTCCACCTCCCATGAACCGGTCGTCTGCGCAGGCACCTTGCCAGTCAACCGTAAAACCTATCCTGAACCATCTCACTCGCGGAACGTGGTATCAGCCTGGAAATCATCGATGCTTTCGTCGGGGCTGTCCATTTACTGGCTCCCAAAAGTCCGTCGAGACTCACATGATGGATCGACATTTCATTTTTCCGCCTGGATGGGAGAAGAAGGACGAGTGGGATGCTGATCCGAGCTTAAGAGGGTGCGTGACCATGCTCGTGCTGTATTTGTCCCTTTTCATGCGACTTTAGAAAACCGATTGCGATTCATGGTACATCTATCGTGCTCGACACGCCAGAAGCTATCAATGCCTGGATAGCAGAACGAAAGAGACGGTTCCCAACGGAGGAAAAGATCCTGGATAAAAAACGGAAGCTTGAGGAGGCGGCCGCACGGGGACAGCTGATACCAGATGATGTAAGTGCTAGGGCAAGAAAAAGGCACAGGCAAAACACCGTACTTGCAGAGGGCGGCGGAAAGGAGTATCGACGGCAAGGGTACCAAGGCGGCAGGAGTCGCCGATGGCAAGATTTGGGGCGGTACGAAGGATCACAAACACAAATCGCCGACGACTTGGGAAGCCGAGACGTCCGTCAAACAACAAACCGAGAGACGAGCTTAAACTCCGGGTCATCTGAGGAGGACGAGCCACCTGAAGTTGTCTCATCCAAAGCTCTTTCTCTGCCGCCATCCCTACCAAATATCGATGGTGGGCGCAATGATGCAATGCAAAATCTACACGTATCCCCCCAAACCAGGAGAATACCCTTACCGAGGAAACCAACCCGAAAACCATTTTCGTCGCGACCAACATTACTTCGTAACGTACGGAAAACTTTTAATTCGCTTGTCCTTGTCACCCTAATGATGTTGTTAAGCTACTTCTGCCTGAAATTCAGATCACAGTATCTAATCTGTCTCAGGCCATACACTTTTTGGTTGAGAATGATTTTCTTCGCGATGTTGAGTTCCGGCCAGGCGAAGCACAAGAGCAGATGATCGAAGTCCTTGATCATAGCGCGTCTGCGCGTCCAAATGGGATGTAGATCTGAAAGCTAGTCGGATAATATATGCCAGGATATTGAGCCATGTTGGCTGTCATCACCGACTATCTTCGGAACTATCCACAGAAACACTACTGCTCTCGAACAGCCCATTTTCTTCCCCCTCGACTTCCAGTGTGCGTTTTTCGACGTCAAACCCGTAACCTGACAACCCTTCTGCGATCTGATCAACTTTGGATGGCGCAGTGACGGCAACAATGGCAGATGTAGAGGGACTGAAAATCGGTAGGATATACTTCTTGAGAGATGCCAGTACGTCGTCCTTGGTGACAACTTGGTATTTCTCCAACAGCTGAAGGTTGTGATCTTGACTTAAACCCTTGAGCGCTTGGTTGGTGAAGGAGTTGATTGCCTGCAAGGGTTTGAATGCGTCAAATGCAATCGACGTCGAAATAACTTACCGCTCTGCCTGCCGTTGCGACGTTCTTTGTGACAGCGTACACAATACTACTCTTGGCCGCGTCCAGCCTTGTTTCCTTTAGCTCAATCTGACGGTGTCACTACTGATTCGGCAGACAAAAGGAGAGAAACTCCATGACGTACGGAGCCATTAACCAATCCCGAAACTACATTGTGCACTTGCCTGAAAGCCTCAATACTGTCCGAACTCTGTATGTAACAATCAGCAGAGCGACTGTGTATACAGAGATAATACTTACCCGATACAAAGAAAAGGTAATTAGCCCGGCCTCCCTATCAGCAGTCACATATGCGCCGTAGGCAAGGCCGGCGCCACGGACTGACGTCTATGAAAAGTAAAGTCAACATCATGCATCGCCGAGACACAAGCTTCCACAATACCCATAGAAAACTTTCGGTCGCATTCAAAACTTCAAGTGCGACTCTTAATGCTGGTAATTCAGGATGATCGAATCCCTGGATGCCCTTAGTGGTGTGATTGACGAAAGAACTTTCAATCGTGGGTAAGCTAACAACAACCGCCTAGAAAGGGATGATAAGAAGACAGAAAAAAGATATTCATTCTTACCTTCCTGACAGGATTCCTACCTAATTCGCTGAGCGTCTCGCAAGTCAGTTTCACTGGTGCTAAAGTTGACGGTTGCTGAAAACGAATCGAGTGAAATTTAAAAAAAAAGTGATAACAGGGGTTATACTAACTGCAAGGTGCCCAAGCTTTTCCCTCCATGTGCTACGAGGTTTCTTAACACCTAAAACATTTCCGGTGACAGATATCCGGATTCCTGAAGGATCCGTCACTAGAAATATTGGGGTCTGATGCCTTGATATACAAGGGAAAAAGTGACACGTACAGCACTTCCGCAGCTCCTCGAAAGCAGTAATCACCCGCTCTGGTGATTCTTGAAGATCTTTCATAAGCTTCGGCACAAACTCTGCTTGAGATAAAATTGCGCCAGCGAGAGACGTTGAACTCTTGTCAAATAGAGTCTCGGCCCATACAGACGACAGCACGTTACTGCCGTCACGCTTGAGTTCAGGGAGGGACTGCGCGAGTTTAGCGGCGGAAACTAGGAGCCTTTGCCACGAATTAGCTGCTTAGGAATGATTGGAGCGCTCGCTAACCTTTCTTTGTCGAATACAGCACCCCAGACCAGATTACGGAGCCAAGCAATGGCAGACTCATAGTGTGGTGTTTCAACTTTGAGACTGATGCGTGCAAACTCAGTAAACTGATCCGATAATCCGAGCCCCGCTTCATAGGAAACGGTCAGATCGTCGAGCTGATTGACAACCTCCTCGTGATCCAGTATTTCACCATTTTCCAGCATTACAGGGAAAGAAAAGAAAGCAGCCGCATACGTGGAGAGGTATCTGGGGAAGTTGAGTTGGAAAGACAGGAAACAAAACAGTTACGAACGGTCGAAGATGGTCTGGGACGTTTGCAAGCGAGAAGAATACATGAATACCCACAAAGTCCGACTCAAAAAAAGTTAGTCAGTCCGAAATCATTGAGCTCAAGAGAGTTACCTTGACATGATCATACTGTACAAATATCGGCAACGGTTCGCCATCATTTTCGATATGTTTTTCAAGGTTGGGATATGGGGAAGGTCTGGGAGCAGCACCTCGGCCCTCTCCCAATTCTTGCACACTTTCTACAGGAATCCATGATATGCTCTTCACGTCCGGGACAGGGAATGAAGTTAAAATCTCTTCTGGAATGGGTAAGTTGTGTTCGGCCTTTGCAGTCTCGAGTTCCTGTGCCGCCCTTGCAAGACCTTCTGGACCGAGCTCTTCAACTTGCGCGGCTAAGCGAGTTTTTTCGGCCGCTTCAAGCTCCTCTGCAAGGCACGCTGACGGTCTGCCTATGACGACAGTATAGGACTGGTCGACGAAGTACCTTGCAAAACCACTAAGTAGGGTGCAATGGGAAATGCATACAACTTACTTTTTTAAGAGTTCCGTCCATTGTGAACTGTCCCAATTTTTAAGGATATTATAGGATGTGATCTCATCCAATGCCCCATGCAGATCTGAGCCGTCTGTTGCACCGTACAAAAAATCTGTTATTATTGTGCCTGAAAAAGTATCTCCCTTGGCAGATTCAAGCTTGCTCCGCAACTACAATATTTAGATTAGCTAATCGACGAATTTTAGAGGGGTGAGGCAGAATCCCACTTGACGCTCATCCCGATTAATGACCATCGACATCCGGGACATGTCAATGCCTTCCGTAACGATGCGATGGAAGCTCGCAGAGAGCTTCGCGTCAAACATGTCCAAGTGTTCTGCGGGTACAGAAC
Organism: Xerocomus spinulosus; assembly: GCA_038094075.1. Classification (NCBI taxonomy): domain Eukaryota; kingdom Fungi; phylum Basidiomycota; class Agaricomycetes; order Boletales; family Boletaceae; genus Xerocomus; species Xerocomus spinulosus. Next base: position 698 of record JBBPTN010000126.1, on the reverse strand, counting down.
CAATGTAGATGGGTAAATCCACCATCGTAGCGCGAGCTTCTTCACTGAAGTATATGTAAGAGCTTCAAAGAGCGTGAGTATGTTGACATGATCTAAATATAAAATCTCACCAAAGAGGGGATTCTATTTCAACATACTCCTTGTTCAGTGGAGCGACGGGTGATGATGTGAGGTAGGTAGATAGGATGTCCAATGCCTAGAAATGACTGAATAAGGCACCCAAATCGGTGATATTAAGCAAACCTTGCGCTCCAAGAATGCTGTCGGAGATGGGCCATTATATGTGACAAGCAGCTCACCCTGACTCTCGTCTTTCTCTGGAAATTCCACGGTTTTCTTGACAACTTTCGTCGTACGTTCACGATTAGCGCTGGTAGTCTCCACAAATGGTCGTTTCCAACCACTCGGACGCGGTCCCCGATCTTGGCTATGCGCGATGATGCTAGGCTCAACCTTGTCTTGAAGAACAGAGAGAAGTGATTCGGTTCCACTTGAGAGTTTTCCAGTGACTATCAATGACAAGTTATGAGGGACATAATATGTCCTATGATATTGACGAACTGTAATGCGGGTATAAGACGGTGCGAGCAGCTCGATAAAAGATTTACTCTGGTCCACTGTAAGAACGCGTAGAGCTTCCATCAAACCACCGGTTTCGCTACGGTAAGCACTGCCCGGAGGATACAAGATACGTTGAG